>PNEQ01131529.1:23561-68027 GCA_003012365.1 Medauroidea extradentata
ATATATATATATATATATATATATATATATATATATATATATATATATATATAACTAAATTACAGGTTTCGCTATTTGTGAAAAGCAACAACACATCGTAATACTTGTCAAAGAGAAAGTCAGTTTCTAAACGTATAAATTACTCATCTCTTATCTCTGTCACCAACCACAAGACAGATTTTTACTTGTCGTTCCATATGATGCCTTAAGTAACACGCATGGTACTTCAACAATGCTGAACGCTATAGTTACTAAAATTGTCCTGCTACGTTATTTACAACGGCAACACCCGTCTCGTTTCCGACACGCGGAAACTTTGGAGCTACCCAACAAGAAAGCGCGCTTGTTGAATGTGACTGGTCTGACCACTGTAATAATACGTTTTCCTATTTTCAAGAACAATCTTCATAACTGCGATTTAACTCAGAGGAAATATGAGATGTTAACATTCGACCCTTCATCGTATGGGCCCCACCTATAAAGCGCGCTTCAAACGTGTTGTGAGATGTGAGGAAATACGTTTTATTATACTGAACTATTCCACATGTGTTCATTGTGCCAACGTATGAAAGGAAACACTTCGGGCAAAAATGAAACGTCATTGTTGACACACTGTTTCGAAACCATCCAGCATAGATAAGACGCCCTTTTCAGTCTGTCGTATTTCAAAAGGTACTAACAGGATGTGTTTAAAACTCAGATACGATAATTGAATTTTGTTACAGAAATTTCCACCAATAAAATTATATAGTCACACCTTAAGTCCCGGAGAAAAACAATTGTACCGACGGTAATCTTGCACGCTAGTTCAGCACTTGGCTCATAGGGGCGCAGCGGCATATGGCTCGAGCTTCGAGGTTGCCCGTATGTCTTCGTAGTTGTGAGCTACTAACACGCAAAACCGCTCGAGGGAGGTGCGCCCTTAAGGGCGCCGCCTACCTGCGCGTTAGAGGCTCAGAAACGATGGAGCAGTAAGGGCGAACCTTGAAACATCCATAAAATTCCACTGCACTTCAACGATCCAAGCGCCGAACTAGCGTGCAAACTTCCCGCCGAACTAATTTTATCGGTGGAACGTCTGCAACTAAGTTCAGTACAGGCCACAATCTGAGTTTCATATACAGCTGGTTTTTTTTTTAAGTACGGCGGTTTGAAAAATGGCGTTTTTAGCTATATTGGGGGGCTTACAAATAAGCAAAAAAAAATTTTTATTTTTACCTTCTTTTTATTATCTCAGACACAAAATGTGACTAAATTTGGCTCTTATGAAATGTTTTTATCTGCCATAGTTTCCGCGCAATGGCTTATTAAAGTCATATTTTGCATGTTTCCGTTTTAAGCACTAACCAACTGATATACCGAACTCAAAAAATCACAATGGATAAAGACATTGAATGCTGCAATGTCATGCTCATTAAAGTAAAGAATAAAAGTTATTTGTATTAAAAAAAATATTGAATTTTTTAAAATTTTATTTTTATTTTCAGCATGTTTTTTAAAATACAAATAATTTTTATTCTTTCTTTTCATGAGCATGACATTGTAGCCTGTAATGTCTTTATCCACGGTAATATTTTTGAGTTTGGTATATTAGTTGGTTTTAGGGTAGTCCTTAAAACGGAAACATGCAAAATATGACTTTAACAAACCATTACACGAAAATTATGACAGATAAAATAATTTCATTAGAGCCAATTTTAGTTACAATTTGTGTAGAAAATAAATGTCTGGTACAAATAAAAAATGGCGTTGAAAATTGCGGTATACCGCGCCCTTAACAATGAAGTTCCGACCTTGCCTGAAGAATGTTTTATTCCTGTACGTTGACACAACGGGCATACGTGGAATCTTTTCGTAGAAAAACCGGTCTACGAACACTTTACCACGCATTTGAAGTGTGGGGTAGGGGGCGCCCTTAAGGTGGAACAAATTCGCAATAATTTTCTGGTCAATGTAGCATGTTGACTGATTGTGAAAGAACTATCGTACAGCGTTTTTTCTCCTGTATAAAATGTACGCTTATCGACCCCTTTTTTAAACCACAGGCCCAGAGTTTCGGGACGCCCTCATAATTTAATACGGGTTTTATGGCACGCCACCCCAAAACGCCCGGCAGACAGCAGGAGATAAAAGGTCTGTGATTTGTCACCAGTCGCCAGTTTGACGGATCCAAACGAGTCGGCAACAGTCGCGACTACAAGCTCGAGCTATTAGTTACCGCCAGGGGGCACTATTTGTACACTTGTCACTAGTGGCATGAATAGGAGGATAGGAGGGGGATGGGGCCGAGGAGGGAGGGAGAAGGTTACGGTCGTTGGGGTGTTTGATTGTTTTGGCTGATCGCCGATCAGGCTGCGGGCTCGATGGAAGAGTTTAAGAGGGGAAGGGGGTAGGTAGTTCCATCCTGATTAACGGAACATGGGTTTCCCCCTGACCCCTCTCCTATCTACTTCCCACAGCTCTCTACAAGCAGGCCCCCAGTCCCCTTTCCCACACTCGCCATCACGCAATTAATCGAGATCTCTCGACTATCGACCCCCTCGCGCTTCTCGATCGCGCGCGGATCGAGCTACGCCGGAAGCAACAAATCGGTCTCCGGGATTCACGCGACATAGGTTGGGGGTGGGGCGAAGGGAGGGGATAGCAGTACATGTTTAAATAAATCATTGCAAGCGCCGCAGAGCGCGCGGGCGTGACATCGTGGTGTTTCCGGTATCCCTGACGAGGACGTATTGGCAACGGTGCGTCCGGCACAACCTGAATTACAGCCGGCACAAATCTGGCGTCGCCGGAACCAGGTCGACCCGTGTTTTAACTGGGTCGACCTGCTGTGGACCTTTGTTTGTTTTACCTCCCTGGTTCACCAGAGTGTTTACAGGGTTAACAGACTGGCAAATAGAGTTATTCTAGTGAACTAAACACTTTCCCGCATTTGGAAAATCAAAATGTGGGGAACAAACGTACACGATAAAAATACTTAATAAGGAGATTGGGGCCACTTTTACACTTAAGTAGAAAATTATCGACATAATTAAATATTCGTTTAGTCAATAAATAATTAGCCAGAATTATAAAACCTCATGTTTTGGAAAAATTAGAACACGTAGTGCAAACAATTTCCAGCATTTAAACGTTATAGTTTTGAGATATCTGCTCCCTCTCAGAACTTAAGTCATCAACCGTTGCATACCGTTGCTGTGGAACAATGTTCTTGATGAAACCCCTCAGCGAATTGTGTCACCCGAGGTCGGGACTGCGAGGTGGTCAGACAAGTGGAGCTGGTAATTTAGGTGATCAATGGCCAATCAAGCGTTCTGAGAACAAACATCTCTTTGTGATATTCCCGCAACAATGGGAGGCGAGCAAACTTGTTGAAACCAACGATCCTTTCGGTTATTCTCCACATCCTACGGGGTATGCTTTGATCCCTACTTTATATCGTGGGGCTGGCTTGGGTGACAGGCAAATTCATGGTCCATATTGTTGATACGGTCAACTAACATCAGCACTTTCAAATTATACGGACCTGGTTCAAACCCCTGTTGGAGAGCCAAGGACTCACAGAGGACAGCTGGTTTGAGCAAGATGGTGCACCTTTCCATTTTGCTGTTCCGTTTCGGGAATACCTCAATGAGATGTTCCCGTAACACTGGATTGTACGTGGATAACGTGCATTGCCAGCTCCACATCTCTCCTCGTAGCCCCGACCTCACAACATGTGACAACTCATTCTGGGGTTTCATCAAGAAAATTGTTGCAGAGCAATGCCATGCAACGGTTAATAGCTTGAAGGAAGCTGTGAGGTTGGCATTCCAACGATGTACTCCAGTGATGTTCCGAAAAAAAAAATGTAGCACAGAAGTTTATACCAAATAATTTTATGTTCTGAGAGCGACATGATACAAATTGATGTTGTAGACAGTCATAGATACTACCACTTGTGTGTAGTCTTATGATATGGGAAACCACGGAAGACAGCAACTCACCTCACCCCCTCCCACTTCTCGTAGTGGCGCAATAATGACGCGTAACAGAACTTTTATCGTGGGTTTATTATTTATATGGCTGCTGTTACAAATATATTATTATTTTGAGGGGTTTTACTCAGATGGTAGCTACACTGTGAGTTTATTATGATGTTGTTTAGGGTTAAATAACTCAGACATGTATAGTTAAACGGGAATTTACAGTACTACAGCGGCAGGTACTCTGAATACAAACATGGTTACAAGTATTGTATTAATTTAAGAGGGGAGCGCAATATTACTGATTATTCATATATATTATGTTAAGTTGAGGGTTGCTGGCACATAATTAAATCTGGCGACCTTACCGAAAGCTGTATTGATGAGGTAGACGGCATCGACGGACGAGAACCCTCCCCCCCCCCCAAACCCCAATCATCGGTGGAGAGTTGGACTGCTGTAGATCGTATGAGTGTTGGCGGACGACAGACCCGGTCTACTTGGTAACAAGACGTTATATTGGTGTGCTTGTCCTCATTATTGCGCCACTACGAAGGGGGTGAGGTAAGTTGCTGTCTTCCGTGGTTCCGAACGCTGGTCTAACTGCAGCTCGAACCTCTCACTGTCTAGCTGGCCGGCCTGCTAGACATATCATAACAGTACATATTGTTGGTAATGGGTGATGACACTATGTGCCCACAATTTACTAAAGCAAAACATTATTTTCAATTACCATAAATTATATGATTTTTAGTATTCCACATATACAAATTCTGAACAATAATTTATTGTACGCAATACGTACATTTTTGAAGAATGTACACACACAAACATATAGAGAGTGATCCGGGAGTAGACTTTAATAAAGAGGCGTTTGATAGAGGGGCCCAAGACCTACCAAATAAACCAAAAACGTATAATCTGATTCACAACTGTCTAAAGGTTATGCATTTTTAAAGTTAATTTGGCTGTACTCTACCCTGAGCTAAGCATTTACTGATGGTGGAAAAAGTAATGGTCCATGTGAAACGAAATATGTACACACTAAAGGTGATTAGCGTTGTCACATTTAAACACACATTTTACGTCACTGACAGTACAGCTTCGTGGTGTAAAAACATTACTTTCATAAAAGCTGTGTTTGGTTCTGAAATATACCTCTAGTTTGCACGACGTATAAAATTATCAGTTTATCACATAAATGAACATCCACCATTGGAAAACCTGCCCTATAGTATGGCCAATTAATGAGTAAATACCAGTATTTTAAATTAACAAACGTCGTTGCAGTAAACGTGAAAACATAACGTGACGCAGAAAATTCCCACAATGTAAAATCAGCTATAAGGTTGAAATTAGTATGTGAGTAAATAATTAAATGTAAATTTATTGGAACAAAAAACATTACACAATATTTGAATTTATTAAAATATTTTTAGGTAATGAATTAAATTTGTGAGGGTAAAACTAAATGTTATCAATGAAAATGGTAATTGTCAGTGATTTCATTAAACAAAATTGATAATATCGAAATGGAAAGTTATGATAAATTAATTCCATCATACACACACTTACGTAGTTGCTGCGTCATATTCACAGCGGCCGCAGTTATGTAGAGGCTAGTGCGCTCGCCTTCCATCATAGGAAACTGGGTGTAATTCCTGAATAGCTTCACAGGCAGATGTTATGAATTTTATTAACAATACAACATCTTTGCGTTCAGAATATTTATTACTATGCAGTACATCTAGGGTGTACAGTTGTGTACAATCACCAATATGTCTTGCAGCAGATCATATGACACCTCAACAAAGATGCATTTTCTGGTCGAGAAACAATGCAAGGTCTTGATCCGAAGGAAACGAAAGGAATGTAATTGAGCGATTTGTACAGCTCTTGACAGCGATGTTTTGTAAGCCGATGAAGGTTCTGACCCCCGTAGTGCAGTCGGTGAAGCGTCCCCGGTTCGCATCTGCGCCTGGGCATGTTTGTTGTGTTGTCCTTCACCTCATGTCGTCCTCATTGACTCTTAATACCTCGTTGTTAAAAGGCCTTAATATCATCACATTTACCCCCCACTATGGTGAATAATGTGAGCATGGAGTGGTACTGAAACTGAAAACAAGGGTACACGAAAGGTAATCTTCATGTATTAGCCACAATTCCCACATGCAGAAAATATGCCTGTGAGGCTATTCACGAATTACACTCAGTTCGCTATGACGGGAGGCGAGCACACTAGTCTCTACATAACCGTGGCCGCTGTGGATATGAAGCAGCAACTACGTAAGTGTGTGTATGATGCAATTCATTTATCTTAATTTTTCATTACGATACTATCAACTTTATTTAATGAAATAACTGACTATTAGGCTACCACTTTTATTGATAACGTTTCATTTTCCCCTCACAAACTAAACACATTTAATTTAAAATGAATTTTAATAATTTCAAATATCGTGTACGTTTATTTATTTACTCACATATTTATTTCAACCGTATAGCTGATTTTACATTGTGGGAATTTTCTGCATTACGTTACGTTTTCACGTTCACTGCCTCCACGTTCGTTAATCTAAAATATTGATTTTTACTAATAAATTGACAATACTATGGGGCAGGTTTTCGAATGGCGGGGGATCATTGATTTTTTTTTATCTCGTGGAAACTAGAGGTACCTTTCAGAACGAAACACAACTCTTGTGAAAGTAACTTTTTTCACCCCACGAAGCTGTACTCTCAACGACATGAAATGTGTTTTTCAATGAGACAGCACTAATCACCTTTGGTGTGTACAAATTTCGTTCCACATGGACCATTACTTTTTCCACCATCAGTAAATGCTTAGCTCAAGGTAGAGTACAGCCTAATTATCTTTAAAAATTCATAACTTTTAGACGTTTGCGAATCAGATAACACAAGTTTGGTTTATTTGGTAGGTCTTGGGGCCCTCTATCACCCGACTATTTATTGACGTATACTCCAGGAACACCCTGTGTATACACAGACACAAATAACGTTTTTTTGTTTTTATGGGGGTAGGATTAAATGCGCGTGTGTAAGTAGCCCACATGGCTGTAAAAATTTCCTAGCTATTGATAACGATAATTTCGGAATAGCTTAGTTGTATGTCGAGTAGGAATTCTAACTAGATGTTTTGTTTTCGAATAAACACAATTGGAAATGAAGTTTAGTAAAGGCGTATTTAGTTGTACGGAAATAACTTCTTCAATTTACTACAAAAATTAAACTAAATCAATGTGTCGTGACCACGGTCGAAGAGGAAGACGTCTTGACACTGCGTATGCTTTCCGGCAAGACAAAGTGACTCAACTATTGTCGCCGAGTGTTATTAGTAATTTGGTAGAAGATTTGCCTAGTTTATTTCTGACGGCGTTACAATTTTTGCAATTATTTATATAAAATAATGTTACTATGGTAAGCTGATATAGTATAAGTATGTTTCGTGTCCATAAATGCATTGGCATGTGTGGAACGGTGTATATAAGTCGTCTGAGAAAAAACGTTATATAGTATTGCTTTATTAAACACATTCGAACAACATCTTTAATTTACGGCCCTACAAAATTTTAGAATCGTTGCAATGTGTGTCTACATATGAAAAACTTAATTTTATGGTTAAATAAATGTGTTCCAATACAAAATTACATTTCAATTATTTTATTCTATAAAATACACGCAATTTCGATAACAACTTCACACTTTAAGCTTAGCCAAATACAAAACAAAGACAAATCTTCCACTAAATGACTACTAGCGCTCGGCGACAAAAAGGGAGTCACATTTTATTCCTCAGTGCCAATACCTCTACCTTCATAGACCGTGGTCGTGAGTCAGTATTTTTTTATCGTATTTACTGGAAGTGAGGAAGTATTTCTCTGCTATGTTATTAAATAATATGTTGTCTTTGGTTTGTCACTAGTTGTCGGTAACTGCTCTTTGTTCTGTGGTCGTTGGCTAGATCAAAAGAACAAATCAAAACGCGTAAACAATAGAGGGTTTTGGTAATTAGACTTCACATTAAGACAAATTTATTCTAAATTACCAAGTTTTTTCAAGTCTGTCAAGTGGTATTTGACAAAACCCGTGAGTACATAATATTTTAACTTTTTGGAGTTAAATAATACTGGTTTTAACTGTAGAGTAAACATTTTAACTATTTGCTGTAGCAAAAAGTAACCGTAGAGATTAGAGTTTCAGTTTGCGTGTTTTTGGCATGCACTTGAACAGTCTGTCGTTGTACTATTGAGAGAATCTGTACTGACAAATATAATGTTTTATGTTAAACATAATTAGGGAGGATGGGTGAAATTCAAAACGGTTTCCAGCTCTTCGTATGGCTTTTAAACTGTACATCATAAAAATATGTCGTTTTTGAAACTCGTAACATAAAAAAATTGTTTCACGCTATACCAAAGTCTTAAAAATGTTATGCCCTTTCAAAGGATTACGTTTGTAGAGTAAAATAGGTTTAACAGGATGTTTTCAGAACCAGTTGATTCTGCTAAATATTTATACTCACATTTTACAGTAGTTTTTATGACTTCATGATAGTGGATTCATAATAGCGTGGCAGACGTGGCGCGAAATATGAGATGCGACACTAAAAGTTGTCGTTATTATGAACACTAGTTCGTCTGCAGCGAGACAGATACGAAAACCATTTTTGATGTAAATGGTTCCTTGTCACTACAAACTGACCTACTGTATGACAATCACGGATGTTTACAGCATTAAATTTTGTTTATGTTTATTTGTAATCAATTTTAAATCCCCACACGTATTCCAAAATGTTAAAATACAGTCACAGTTACACGTTTTCATTAATAAGATTACGATTTGCGTAGACTAAAATAACAAAAAACTCTCGTAAAATTAATAAATGCTACCTATTTACTACCAACTCACCACTTTCACCAACATTTTGGCACAAAATTAAGTTAATTTTTACAGCTGTGCCGCGTCCGTGGCGCTAATAAATTATAAAATATTTCGGTTTCGGAACCTCTGCCAAACCAGCGGTTTTACCGTGCTGACATCACAACACTTTAATTTCTGATTGGTTGGAAGTAAGTAGCACACGTACTGTGAACCCATCTTGTGGAATTTATCTATGGCCATAAAAGTGTACTGTCTCCGCTTAAAAGTTACTTTCAGTTGGTCGTCCCTCGCGAATTGGCGATGAGGAAAGTTACGAGTAAGCAAAAGTCGACCTTCGTACCCGCACATTTTTGAGATTTAAAATTGGCCGCAAGCAGGCAAGACCCTTAAGTATCGGTTTCAGTCGCCATATTGATTTTTATTATTTTTCAATTTTTTTGAAATTCTGAAAAGAAAAATATTAAATCGGCGACTATACCGCAAATTTTATCTACTTTGTGCTATAGTACAAGAATAGCGATCAAGAGTTAGTAATTCATTTATTTATTCAAGCATCATTCTGCAAGACCGCTTTCATGACAAAGTCATTGGGGTGTAGAACGTGTCAAATTTGTAGAGATAGAGAACATATTTACATCTTATGCATAAACATTAGACAGGTTAAATAAATATAAAAATTATAAAGAAATTAAAACAATTGAACGACATGAATGTAAAGTTAGATCGCAATATGTAGGGCAAATTATGTGTATAAAATATTTGCCACACACATTGCGGCGTAATTATATGTTAACAGCTTAGTCGTAAGGTCAGTACTGTAGCGAAATTTAATCAGAATTTGAGGTATAAGCGCACAATTCAACATTTTTCTCCTTAGAATAAAAAAAAAAGCGAAAAATAATAAAATTCAATATGGTGACTGAAACCGAAACTTAAGCGCATTGGAAAATCGGAAAATATTTTTATACGTAGTTTTCCACTTTCTATTTTTTTGTTGCTATTATATAAAATATTAGTAAAACATGTACATCAATGAAAGAAAATTTAATTAATAGATTACCGCAATCTGTAATAAAATCACTTAATTTAAATTAACGCTCATAAAATATTTTTACCCTACCATCAAAATTAAATCAAAATAATTATCCCTTAACCCAGTGACGTATTTTGCTCATAATAAAATATTTGTTATACGTAAAAAATTCAAAGACGAGGCAGCGACGTTGAAGTATTGCTGCAGGAAGACTGCCAGAATAGAAAAATACTTGCTGCATTAAATTGCGGTGAATTTCTGGAGAACAATAATCTGAAATTGAATTCTGTATTATATAACATAGGTAAGCTTACGGTTTTTCGTCACGTCCGTCCTATATTACAAACACATTCTTCTAGCGTTGAGCGAATTATAAAACACACATGAGTCTACCGTATAGCGGCCAACTGTCACTGTCGGCAAATTAAGTTATTACGTGAATCAACATTAACCTACTTAATTTAAAGTGTCAACGCTGATTACCAGACAACGCACAGTGCAAACAGGTGGACCTAGATGCATGCAATTTTGCACAGGACATATGTTATATAACGTAGGTGAGCATAAAAATAGAACTTAAAAAAGTAATTGTTTGTGTAGAAGTTCGTCATACACGAAGTTTATGAGTTCCTATACCTACACAAAGGCAATAAACTTTGCTGAGTTGTGCGTGCACCCGTGAAGATTTCTGGAGGAAAAACACCCTATTTTATTTGGGGAGGATGGGGGGAAATGGGAGGAAGAAAAACGCGACGGAAAAGCAAAATGGTAAACCCAAAAAGTTTAGTGAAAAAAACCTTTGTTGAGTTGTGCTAGCGCCCGCAAAGGATGTAGACATAAAAACAAAACGTACATATAGGGAAAAGGGAAAGAGGAAATAGACAAATTTATGTTTACGAATTAGTGGAAATAATTTCGAGCATCGACACGGTTATTTTGCACGACTTAAATTGAAAACCACGCGAAAGTAATCACGGGCAATTACTAGTGAAGTAATTCAAATTCGTTTGGTTCCAGAAACATAATAACGACATAATTTTTTGCTACAAATAAATTTTTCATAGCATTGGATAAATACCAACAAACGAAAGTGAAAAAATAGGTAAACAGGGCTCTACTCTTGTCAGTTAAGCACATTTAACAAGCCGAAAGAAACATTTTAATCACCTGTCAGATGCCACTCTGTCACTATGTCTCGCGCGATAATGTCGCGAGCAAGTTGGAGCCCGTGTGAGATTACTTCTCTGTTATGTTTTGACGCTAAGCCCTGCAAATTATACGGAGTGAATTAATCTATCGGTCGCTCTAAACGCTGGTCGTATTACCAACTTTACATCGACCATAGATTTATAAGTAAACCATAGTTCCAGCTTTGCCAATGACGAGTAATGTCATTAACACGTTTTCTTTTATACATCAGATGTGAAGCATATACCATAACTACCATAACACAAACTTATTTTTGAACATTCAACGTGATCATTTATAAAAAAATTATACACACATATATGATGTAGCTACTAAATATCTACAGAGGTCATTAAAAAGTCTGGTAAAAGAAGAGAGCTTATTGCTTTATGCACGTATGAAATATTTTGCTACTGAATGTTGACATTCTTACACGAGAGCTCACATGAAAGGGGTCATACAAGATCTAATATTCGGTTGTGTATACTCTGTCTAGTTTAGAAACCGCTTCGGGTGTTTTCTGTAAATAAAAGTGCTGCTTTGTATGATCGTGGCTTAGTGCAAGAACCACAAATTTTAATATTTATGTTACATATATTTTATATATTTATTTACAAAAACAATTAGCACGCTTATTAGGCACTTAAGTTTTGGACTCTAAAAATAATTTTAAAACAGATTTCTCAGGCTGATGTAACGGGGAAAACACCAGCCCTGTTAGAATAACACAATTAAAGAAGCATGCGTAAGAATTGACTAGTAGTAAGACTAGTTTGTCACCGATTATAATCCCATAGACTAATTGCGTGCCAGTTGCCAGTTAAGTGGCTTGCACGCAGAGGTGGAATAGCGTTACTTAAGGCGGCAGCCTACCCCTCGCTTCAAATGCGTTGCAGCGTGTTGTTAAACAAGTTTTTTCTACGAAAATATTCCGTGTGTGCCCGTTTTGCCAACGCACGAAAAGAAAACAAACTTCAGACAAGGTCGGAACCTCAATGTTAAGACGGCACGCTCATTACAAACACTGTTTCTAAGCACTCCAACATGTCTAAAAACGGCCTTTTCGGACTTCTGTACTTCAAAATGTACTAACCGGATGTAAGTGAATCTCAGATAGCGACCTACACTGAACTTAGTTGCAGACTTTCCACCATTAAAACTAAATGGTCACCGCTTAGTGTCCCATAGTAAAAACCGTTCAGCGGGAAGCTTGCACGCTAGTTCAGCGCTTGGCTCTTTGAGGCGACGCGGCATTTGATGCGCGCTTCAAGGTCGACCTTACTGCTCCGTCGCTTTTGAGCCTCTCACGCGCAAGTAGACGGCGCCCTTAAGGGCACAGTCTACAGCAGTTTTCATCACCATGTTTTTATTTTTTAACTGCACGAGATATTTTTTTCTTATTTTAGACACAAAGTGTGACTAAATTCAGCTCTTATGAAATATTTTATCTAGCGTAGTTTTTTCGTAATGGCTCGTTAAAGTCAAAATTTTCATTTTGCCGTTTTAAGGACGACACTAAAAAAACTGAAATAACAAACTGGAAAAATTCACAGAAATATACAATTTCTCGTACATAATAACACACACACACACACACACACACACACACACATATATATATATATATATATATATATATATATATATATATATATATATACACATACAAGCAGTCCCCCGCGGCTTTGCTCACGAGTATTATTCGTAACTGGTAATATTTACTTTAACTGAAAAACCTCTTTGTACACAAGATTGGTACTTCAGTCATCAATTGTTAGAATGTCCAAGCGGCTAGTTGAACTAATTCTGCAGCAGGATAAGTAGCTATAGCTGTCCACGCGAAAAGCAGTCTTAAGTTTGTCCCTGCCACTAACAGCGACTCCTCCTGGGTCTTATTTATAGCCCTGCCTATTTGACGTTGTGGGGTGATTACAGACACCTAAGGTAACATGTTAATCGAATGAGAAACATCTGTTTACCTTGTGCACAACCATTGGTGACGGTGCCTCTATTATATATTTTCAAAATATTCACTTTAACTTTAGTGACATTACAAAGTTTCAGAGGGTAAAGGTTTCGCGGAAACGTATTTGGTGCCCCAAACCTGAGATTAGTGAGATGATATATCGTCGGTTTACTGCCAAAAGTAACAAAGACAAAATGAGATAAAATTATAAAAATGCTAGGAATATGTATGTGTTGTTCACGAACAATTGCCCAGGTTTAGGTCTATTCGTCGTTTCGTACTGTTGTGTCACAGTATAGTGACATACCAAATTTTTGTTAATATCTAAAATTTAATACTGTTTTAAAACGAAATAGCATTTATGACTTAATCACTTTTGGCAGTATACCGACGATACGTCAGATGATATTGTAGAGGAACCTAAGTGGAAAGCCAACTGCAATTTTACCCCTTTTAAAGACTACATGTAAATTGCACTAATTCGATCTGCCTTGTAGTTTTTGTGTGTCAGAATTTAACGTTTGCACACAGCTTTTAACGGAATTCGAGCCCATAACCTCCTGGAATTTAGACCTGAGTGACAAACAACTGAGTCACCTAACGTCGAAATAATTCATGAAAATAAAATTTATAGAAAAAAAATCTGTGTCCTGGGCTCATAGAGGTTGTACAACACCACGTCTCGATAGGTTAGTGTAGTGAAACTCCTGTAAAAGTTGTTACTCGCTGCTAGTTCCTGCTTTTCGGATCGTCTGCCTTGATTATTGACCAACTTAGTTTTATTCTTAATAATCACATTTCTTATAAAGAAAAAAACTACATACATATTTTTATTTTAATATTTACGTAAGTATCACTATGAGGCGAACAACACCTCAATATCGCTACTGGTTAGATAGATATCATGGGTTGATGGAAAACAAATTTTGTGCTTTTTCACCCTTTTGGGCGTCGAATTTCGAAATATTTTAAATTTACATCTTAGACATTTGTATAATTATCCAACTGAAGTGTAAATCACATCGCTAACCCGTTTAGTCGTATCAAAAGCGATCATTCACTAAAAAAAACACATACCCCTGCACAGTATTGAGAAATCGAATTTCGAAAAATCTGAAAACCGTTTTGCGATAATTTCTGTAATCATCATCCTGAAGCAAAAATTAATTGTATATCTCGACGGGTTCGATAGATATCGAGGATTTATCTAAAACACGTTCAAGGTCTTTTCACCACTTAAGAGCGATAATTTCGAAAAACCCTTTAATCACGTTTTAGAATACTTTATTGGTATCTCGTAGACGTAAAAAAACACAACA
Organism: Medauroidea extradentata; assembly: GCA_003012365.1. Classification (NCBI taxonomy): domain Eukaryota; kingdom Metazoa; phylum Arthropoda; class Insecta; order Phasmatodea; family Phasmatidae; genus Medauroidea; species Medauroidea extradentata. The sequence continues at coordinate 37,935 of PNEQ01131529.1, forward strand.
TTAGCCCGCTGGGTTCAAGATATATCGACGATTAATTGAAAACGCTTTTCACCACTTTTTACCTCTTTTCACGTCCTTAGGTGGCGAATTTCGAAAATTCCTGAAATTACTTTTTAGGTATTTGCGTAAGCATCAATCCTAAACAAAAATCCTCTATTTATAAAAAAAACTATGGGATCGATATGTATCGAATGTGAGACGAAAACTCATATTATTTTCCATTTTTAACCAGTTTTGGGCCGAATTCGGAAACTATATTTTAAATGGTACTTGGGATAATCGAAAACACATTTCATGAATTTAACCCCTTTAAATAAAGAATTTCGAAACGTCTTTGAGTCCTGTCATAGACATTTCTAAAAGTAACCAATTAAAGTTAAAATCACGACGATAGCCAATCGTGTTTCAAAGATATAGACGATTCATAAACAACACATTTTGCCCCTTTTTACTGTCTGGGGGTCAAATTTCGAAAAACCTAAAATTGCTTTGTGGGTATTTACGTAAGCAATATTTTGAAGTGAAAATAAACTCTCTATCCCAAAGGGTTCGATAGATATCGATAGTTGATTGAAAACACATTTAAGGTCTTTTCAGCCCCTTAAATGTTGAACTTCGAAAAATCCTTAAATAGGCTAATATGCATTTTTGCGAGTGTCCTATTAAAGTAAAAATCACGATGATTGGCCGTCGGGTTCGAGCTCTATCGACGTTTCTTCGGAAACACATTTCACCCCTTTTCACCCTCTTAGAGGTCGAATTTAAAAAAATCCCTTCTTAGTGCTCGCCTACGACCTGAAGGGAACCCCCAACAAAAAATTTCACGATTCTAGGTCCAGTGGTTTGGGCTGCAGTTTGATATGTCAGTCAGTAAATTTTTAAAATACGAAAATATTTTATTATGTGGTTTAATATAGATGAACTTGCAGCCTACAACACCGTTATTCACTTTGAATTTTGTCAGTTTAGTTTAAGTGAGTTTGTTTGGGTGCCGTCCTTAAAACGGTAACATGCAAATTTTGACTTTAACGAGCCCTTACGCAAAATCTATACGAGATGAACAAATTTTATTAAGAGCAATATTTTCTCACATTTTGTCACTAAAATAGGAAAGAAATTTCTGATACAAATATAGGAATGAAAACATGGCGATGAAAATTTCTGTAGACCGCTCCCTTGAGATGATCAGCGGCACCGTTAGCAATCCATCGATTTTGTTCCTCAAAGACATGCACATGCATATACACCACGGTCGTAGAAGAACAGGTCTGGACACTCGTCTGGAAACTTGATCCCCACGTTGTTTGGCTCTAGTTCACCTAGTTACCGAGAATATTGTGTTTTATTGGCTCTTCAGTTAGGGCGGTCGGACTCAAACTACGCCCACTTCCTCGCCACTAAAATAAACAATTTATCAAAACGTATTTTTTATCAATTTATGAAATAATTTCTTTGCTCACAAATTTAAGAAAAGGCACCGGCAATCTTTATTTACTTTATAAATTTAACAATGAAAAAAAAGTTGGCGGAGTTCGAGTCCGACCGCCCGAATTACAGCGCCAAAATGTACAATATTCTCGGTAACGTGACGAACTACAGCCAAACAACAAGAGGGTCAAACAAAATACGTTGGTAGATAGGCGAGTGTCCAGACCTGTTCTTCTACGACCGTGCTGCTTACCTATACGTTGTTAGTTGAAGAAAAAGCTTGTATAAATGACTATTTATGGTTTAAGTTTAATTTGTTTATGAATGCCGTACTTTAAATAAACAAAGCATATGAGCAGACATACTTTCGTATTTTTGTTCCACAGATGTTCTGTTTTTGAATAACGGTATACTTTTTCATGAAACAATTTGACCGGCCATAAACACCCCATTATTAAACTGTGAAGGTATGATTCCTAAGTGACTCACGCGACACTAGCCGGGCGTCGCTACCTATTGCGCATGGGCAGTACTCAACAATTGTGCACTGCGCATGCGCAGTAGCTAACGACGCGTGGCCGCGCAGATAGTGTCGCGACTTAGGCTTCTAAGTGCCTCAAACATACGTTTGACGTTACTCTACGTGTTCTCTCCAAGGTGCCCCCCCCCCCTTTTTTTTTTTTTTTTTTTGGATTTGAATATAAATTATTTATAATTTCAAATAAATGGGCTTATATATAGTTCATATTAAAGGGCAGTGCTAGCTGTGGAATTTGATTTTAAGTGTAAATACCATGTCAAACATACGCGGCTAAACAACAAACTTGTTTTCCAATATAATTATTGGTTTACTTTTGTAACAGATCACTTGTCATTTGTAGTTTGATATTGCCTTCATGTCAATAATTTTAAAAAATTCTAAGCGTATCACTCCGTTTTACATCATCGCAGAAATAAATTTAAGATAAATTTTAAGCAGTACTCGAAAAGACAACGTCGTTGACAGCCAGGATTGCAGAGGTTAGAGATATGACAACGCGGTCAACTTGACAGGAAAGTATAGATCATATTATCAGTACGTCAATACAGCAAAATAAGGGTGCTCAGACTATTGTTTCCCCGGGCCGAACATGCTCATAAAGTTATCCGGCTAAAAAGCAACTTTAGCCATTCTCCGCTCGCGAGGAGTAAAATTAGTTTACCGAGGCCGACGAGAGTAGAGGATATTTGACCTCCCGAGAATCACGCACCAAACGTCTTCAGTCGAAATTTGGCTCACAACCGTCCCCGGAGTCTGGCAGTAATCTCCTGCCGTCTCTTTGTGTATACCTCAGGGATATACAACTTTCCGTTTCAGTGTAAGTGGCTACCACCTTCCCCACCCCCTTCCATGGCCGTCTTGGTCCCGCCGTTAGCATACAGCTTTGATTTGCCGTGTTTACTCGCCGAATCGAAACACTCTAACCACTCTTTGAAGCCACGCCCACCGGAAATAGGTACCGGAAGTGAAAAGAAATGTGAGTAGGCTCTGCCTGCCGAGTTTATATGAGAAACTGAGTTAAATAAATAGCTTCTCAATGGGCGAATCTCGAAGGTAACACTTTTAAGCACAAAAAGTTTCCATTTTCATTACAAACTTTTACATCGCAATTACGAGACATTATCTTATGCCATCTCTTTTTAAAAGCGATGCAAAAAGTTACAGAAGTCTCACGATTTGTGTTTCCTCTTTATCAGTTCAGATGCCAATGCTTTAATATTAGGAGCTGGTGGCGACACTGATATAGCAAGAATTCTCCGAATTACATATGCTGTTTAAACGGTTCATATAATTTTGTAAGAAACAAGTAAATTCTATAACTACATATTATATGACATCCGCGTTTATGTTGTATGTTCTTAAATATCTATGAGTTTCATATAAAAGAAAATATACAGGACTGTGACTCAGATATAATCCAAACTAAGAAAACAACTATCCATGCATATAAACCTGGAGAACACTACTTCGTGGTTTAAGATTTACAGGAATATGTGTTCTGTGACACATAAGAAACCTAGTTTATAAATTGTGAACACATATCTAGCCCAGAAAATGTATAAACTTATGTTTTCTTTACAATATATGTGGAAAATAATGAAAAGTATTTTACAGTCCAGACACGTAGATATTTGACGAAATACTAATTCTTAGGGTGCAATTTACACTGCATATATAACAATGCTTAATAGTATGGTCACGTGAAGTAATGATTTCAGGAACAAGTAATGTTTATTTGTAATGCTTCAAACAATTTTCAGCGAAGAAGCCACCGTTTATTCATAGTCTCAAAATAAGTTTTGCTTACTTCACAAGTGTTAGTAACTAAAGTACCAGTAATTATTAACATACATTAGTAGCAATTCTCCACGTCTGCTTTCTTATAAATTTCAGAATTAATTTTATGTATTGCTAAGTGTTCGCCCACTATTTTTGTGATAGTCATAGCAGTTATTATTAGTTTCACTTCAGGAATTAATTGTATATCAGATTTGGTTTTCAGCCTTTGGTGTTACTTACGAAGTGGCTAGTCATGGAACAGGCAACGCATAGTTCTCCATACTTTCCATGTTGTGTTTCACGAAGTATTAATTTCTCCAAGTATGAAGATTTAATACGTCTCAATAAGTCACTCAAGAGACGCTATTTTTGTCACAACACATAATTTCTTGTATCAAAATCCTTTGTTTAAATAATACAAGTGCAAAGTTAAAATTTTAAACTGTACAGTACCTAAGTGTAACAAAAGCTGAGTAAGTATTAAAATTGTGAAATAGTAATCTTTTTTGGTAAAGTTAGTTGCAGGTTTTTTAAAAATAGAAACATTTGGTTAACGTAAAAATAAAAACGAAAGAAAAATTATGATCTTTGAAAGAACTGTGCAATGGGAGTGCATGACTGGATTTGTTTGTATGGGCATACTCCATTGCGAAGTAAATGTTTGTGTTTCTGTTTCGTGTCATCGTTGTGTCACATGTCAACCTAGGTTTTTTTTTCTGTGTGTTCCTTGTTTTATCTGACCAGATTCCAGTTTTGGAATTTCATGTTGTGTATGTATCCTGATGACTAAAGCATACTCTGCTTATTTATGTTTTCTTGTCTTATTTTTACTTTTGTTTTCTTGTGACAGTTATTTACTTCGCAATGGAGTATGTCCGTACAAACAAATCCAGAAAGAAAAATTATTATAAAATAAACTTTAAAATAAAATATCTTGTTATGCAAATTTACGTTTTCAAGTTAATAAACACAATATGTCATCACCATTAGCTAATCAACTTCAACTAAATTATTTTTTGTAAACGAAATGTTTTTGATGGTCTATTAACCCATTGTTCAAGTAAGTAACTCTACATAAATAATTTTTTCACTATTATTCAACAAAAGCCGTTGACTACGAAATCTAATTTGGGTGCCCAATACTGTTTTACTGTGTAATGTTTTTGAAATGAAATGAAAATATTAAAGTTAGTATTGAAGAAAATTGCTAAGTTTTGAAGAGAAATACCAAGCACGGTGATATATCAGAACTGTAATGTATAGAATAACTGAACACTAACGATCTGCTAAATAGTAATGCTATTCCCACGGAGAAATATCAAGAATATTGAAAGGAAATTTAATCAAATCGACCTCGTTTCTATTTTACTGAGTGAGCGTTACACTTCAGCGAGCAGCAGCGTTCGCTTTTAAAACGCAAAGTAAATTGAATTGTCCGCAGAGAAAACCGTGTAAAAGCATTTGTAACATCAGATATATTTTTTCTAAATAATGTCTGCGTTGTAATTTTGGTTTTCTTTGCTACAAGCTAAACAGCCTCAGCAAAATTGTAATTGTTGTAAAACGATTTTACTGTGTATTTCCTGCAAGACTATTTACTAGACACAATGGTTACGATAAGAAAGCGAAAAACAGACATTTTAACTAAGGCGTACTGCTGAGTCATTACTGGTTCTACAATGCTAGTTATAAGACGTTAGTTGCAAATCTTGCAGAAATGACACGTCCGACAACTACAGCTGTCACAGCTAGCCACCCAGTGTCAAATTAAATGTCATGTGGAAATTTATTGTTTCGAAATTAACGCAAGTAAGTTTCTTCCTATCATATTTACGAAAATATTTTTTTGTGTTTTCCGAAAGTCACCCTACGTTTCACAAAGTTACACACACACATAAATGGATACATATATATATGTATGTATATTAATGCATATATATATGTGTGTGTATGTCCTATATATGTAGTAAATATAATTAAAATTTAATTAAATGTATAATATGTAATATATACAACCTATAATAAAAACAAACTAGTATGGCATTCACTGTGTTATCGTGACATTTACGTCTTTCGGATTCTGTAGTCTTTGGTTGTCCTATTTGTTTATACAGAGAAAAAGTATGTGCCCTTTGCGTAAAAGAAAATTATTGTTTGCGACTGCGTAGCTTGCTTTAAAGAAAACTTGTCTTACGGAAGAGAAGAACTTACAGACCTTTTTTATCCTTCTGGTATATACTTACATTTTGAAAAAAAAAAGTAACACTAGTATTTGTTAAGAACTCTACAAATTATTTAACCACGACGAGTACTGCTTAACATAGTTTAAGGGAACACAAGATATTGACAAAATACTATATGTATAGGGTACTTTACACAAATGATTTATTTGCGACAAGACGATAGTACAATGTTAATTTTAAACCAATATTTCGGTTGCTACAAAAATATGTGTCTCGTTTTTAAAATAAATAATTTTAGTTTTGAATATGAAAAAGGATGCCAGGACAACATTTTAGAGGGATATGTGTAGCTATTTGCGCATTTAAGCTGATGCAGGAAAGGGTGGTGTCATGTTACTGCACTGTACAACCAGTGTATCTAAATGTTTTCCTGGGAGATATTTTATTGTTCACAGCCAACACCTACTTCCTTCACTGTTCAGAGTGAGATGGATAAACGTATAACCGAAGCAGTTGCTCACCTCAGTCATCCCAGAGGATGTACGCTCCAAGAAATCGTGAAACACATCAAGCATCGAAACACGCAAGTCAACAGGAACTTGAACACAGTTGTCCTGAGAGCCCTGAAGAAATTTATAGCCCGCGGACTTGTCACTTATAGAAACCAATTGTTCAAAGAAAATTTCAGAGGAAAGACCTGTCCGTGCCACCCTCGTTTAAGGAATGTACTAAAGCGCAGGAGATCATCTTACAAGAGACGTTCATCGAAGAGACGAAGGAAAGCTTCTAGAAGAAGATCGGTATCTAGGCGGACTACAGCTAGGGGCACTTTTAGTATGAGAAGCACGAGATATAGAAGGGCAGTATCCCTATCGCCAGCATATAGGATGAGGCTTTCAAGAATGAAGACATCGTCAAGAGGAAGAACATTGTCAAGGAGAAGGACTATGTCAAGAAGGACTATCTCAAGACGGAGGAGGGCTCTGTCAAACAGAAGAAGAAGGGAAATCATTCCCTTAGTATGGTGTGCCCCCAAAAGAAGGGCTACATCGAGAAGAAGAGCTCTGTCAAGAAGAAGGTCTCTGACAAGGCGAAGGAGTCTATCAAGAACAAGTAAAGTCATCCATATAGTAAGGTGTGCACCAAGGAGAAGGACTCTGTCAAGAAGGAGAAGTTTGTCAAGACGGAGGACTTTGACAAGAAGAAGGAGGAGGCCGCTGTCAAGAACAAGAAAAATCATTCACTTAGTAAGGTGTGAACCAAGAAGAAGGGCTTTGTCAATAAGGAGGAATATGTCGAGGAGGAGGAATATGTCAAGGAAAAGGAATTTGTCAAGAAGAAGGTATTTTTCAAGGACAAGAAAAAGCATTCACTTAGTAAGGGGTGCACCAAAAAGGACTTTGTCAAGAAGACGTAGGAGTCTGTCAACAAGGAGGAACTTGGCCAGGAGGACTTTGTCAAGAAGAAGGATATATCAGTCAAGAACAAGAAAAACCATTCACTTAGTAAGGTGTGCACCAAGAAGGACTGTGTCAAGAAGGAGGAGGAGTCTATCAAGAAGGAGAAACTTGGCCAGAAGGAGGACTTTGTCAAGAAGAAGGAGGTATCAGTCAAGAACAAGAAAAACCATTCACTTAGTAAGATGTGCACCAAGAAGGACTATGTCAAGAAGGAGGAGTCTGTCAAGAAGGAGAAACTTGGCCAGAAGGAGGACTATGTCAAGAAGGAGGACGAGTCTATCCAGAACAAGAAAAACCTTTCACTTAGTAAGGTGTGCACCAAGAAGAAGTACTTCGTCAGGAAGGAGAACTGTGTCAAGAAAAAGGTCTCTGTCAAGAAGGCCTATGTCAAGAAGGACTTTGTCAAGGAAACGGACACTATCAACAGGAAATGTTTCAGGAGGAAGTAGGCAGTCAAGAAGAAGAGCCCTTTCAAGAAGACGGGATAATATTTCCTCACTTCAGAGTGCTGCACCTGGGAAGCAGCAAACTACCAGAATAACTCATTCAAGAACCGCAACACCTAGACGATACATTGTTTGAGGAAGAAAGCACTCTAACCACAAGACAAACAACGGGAGACGAGCAAAGTGAATAAAAATATCCACAGCAAAGACGCTCAAAATCACCGTAAACATTTTATTCTCGTTGCAGATTCAAGTTGTTCTTAAAATATTTTAAATTTCAACTAGGTAGTAAGAGGATGAAATTTTGATCTAGATACTTGACTGTGCAACGAGTTGTCGACGTGTTAATTTAAAAGTTTGGTTACCATACAACATACCACTAAAATTTTTGTGATACTATTTATTTTACTATTTAAATTTTAATAAATATTTATTTACCCATGAATTGTTTTAATGAATACTTAATACGTTTTACCATGTCAATAAATAACATATTACTTTGTGTTACTTAGGATAAACTTATTTGTAAACGATTTTTATTACTACTGCCACATTTTTATTTCTTGCAATGCCCTTTAAAATATACACAGAGAGAGAGAGAGGGAGAGGGAGAGAGAGCGAGAGAACAGAAGTACTGCATGTAGGCTACATTTTGATTTATCAGTTGATACGCTAGCGAAATTCGTACGTCCATTAACCATAAATTTCCCCAGTAAAATAGGACCTTGAGATTTTCTAAGTGAGCAGTCCAGTTCCAAAACTCTCCTTGTCCATCACCAAGGAAAAATTAGTTCTGAACAGTTTTGTGTAGTTTTTAAATGTGCGCTAAAGTTGACGTGAAGATAGTTTCCAAAACTCGCCTTATTCAATAACAGACTCACTTTGAATAACTGCTTTGGCCATGTCACAAATCAGTTTTTCGCGATTTGCTCAGTTTTAGTGAAAGTGGACAAAGGGAGCTTTGGAACTGGACTACTCAAGTAGTATTCTATGCCCAACATTTGTTACATACAAATATATAACAATACGTGAAATGTTTTTCTCCTCTGTGTTCGTTTAAAGCCGTTCTTCACTAGAAAAAAATGTCAGAAAAAATGTTATTTAATTTGCAACAGATTCGTTATACGTTAACAAAGTGTGAGTGTACTTTTATCTACCTTTCAAATTTAAATGTTACTTGGATGTGTTTGGGACGTCTAAATATTGCGTTACCACTAATTACCAGTAGGACCCCTGATTTTCACGAAAACATGTTTGTATCAGGCAGCTTGCTTCAGTTCCATAGAGCACATCTCCAAGCATGGTTATTGGCAGCGCATCTTTGTGCACAGATGTCTCTCATTTGAATCTGCTAACCAGAAAGAAAAATACTGGGGAACAACATGTCTGTGATTTGTGGATAGAACCCCAAGGCAATGGGAGTTACAATATCCAGTCAATGGCAATAAAACTGTGAACGCAATGCATTGAAAGAAGCTGGTGTAAAATTATTTTTGCAAAATCTAGTGTCCCTGGTGATCGCGCTCGAAATGGTTACGACTTCGGTTTAATTTTATACTAATTGTATGATTGCACGATTTCACCATATTTGGCTTATACAGAAAAAAAACTGTTTTGTGGCAGCTACAAAATATTTTGTGGATATTTTCCCTGCTAAATTTATTTTGTAGTCACAACAAAAATGTTTTGTTGGCAGCACTAAAATATTGTGGCCGCCAGAAAATAATTTTGCAGGGAAGAATTCCTACAAAATTTTTCTTTCAGTGTAATTTTTTGAGCAATGCATGATTTAATAACAAAAAATTTTAAGTTTTAAAAAGCCAAAATGTTGCACTTAAGGCAACGTATTCCTATGTCTGCTATTATTAATCTTATTTTTAAAATCCTTAAAGAGAGCATATATCATAAAACCATTATATAGTCATATTCAAAACAGTCGTTACGTTTTTAAAAACGTATAATTTTTTTTAAATAAAAAAATATGTAAGTCTTGTTTTAGACTGCTTGCTCAAAATACTGTTGACTTGCCATTTGAAGATAGAACTGTTTCTACACACCTAATTGTCCATTAACGTTTATAGAGTCCTTGTCAGGCTGGAGTGCTTGGTGAGCATAGGAGAGCTACACCGGCGGTGTGTTGAGTCGGTCATTCGCATCCTAGCGAGGAGACAGTGCGGTAGTAATCCTGCAGATGCGGAGCGACGCCCACAGACGTGTGCATAAGGTCCTGGCATGGAAGTAGTAAATATACAACTATTGCGAATCATTACTTATGTTTACTGGTGTGTATAACATACTATCTGCCCAGTTAAGCTGTGTACGGAGTTAGGAGAGAGCTCTGGGCAGTTGTGGCAGGAAATGTCTGCAGAGGTACAAGAGGTACTGTTTCGTGTCTCTACTGGACTGGTGAGTCGCCCAAAACCCCCATCGCAACATCATTCAGCATATCGGAAAAGACTTGTAAAGGAATAGTATACGCAAACGCATACTAATACTCGTATCCCTTGGCCGTGGTCACGTAAAGGGCAGAATTTAGAAACGTGTAATTTGGTAGGAATTCACTTTAAATGATAAAATCTACGATTGTAATTTCTGTATCATATACGTCCATTTCAGTGGTGTGGTCAGTATCGCCAGTAATGCATTGAGCTTAATAACACAACACGGTCTTGGCAGGAGCGCGTCCTGGTCGACGTGAGCTGAAACCGTGTCATGTTCCTTACGGGGACAAATGTACGAGGCTCATCCTTCTCATGTAGCAAAAATATGTCACCTATTTATGGTTTTTTGATCCTATGCCAAGCTGCAGCACAGTTTACCAAGAGCTGGGAAGCACCTGATCCCACAACCACACACTGCCAAGAACTGGCCAAGGTGTGTTTGAAGTAGCCTGTCATACATATGGTACGCGATATATGTACTACCAACGACCTATCAATGTACCAAGCCATCAACAGGAGTACAGATGACCCACAATAGATGCACTACAGGTAGCTCATCGATGTACTATCGCACAGCCATCATCTGGCATACAAATTGCGTGCCATAGATATACTAATAAAATTATATATATATATATATATATATATATATATATATATATATATATATACATATATATATAGTGTAAAACTTTTATTTTATTGAGTATTTATTTTTTGATGCTGTTACATATACACCTACAAATCTACTTGCAAATTTAAATATGTTGTGTTCTTGCTGAGAATCTAAGTTACGATATGTCGATTACCGTACATGTCTGCTAACCACAAGACCACGGCGAACACACACGAATTAGTTGTGTGCGTACCGTTTACTGGATAAGGTTTATTGACTCCGAATTCACACGGCTGTATAAACAAGCACTTAAAATAAAAATTGAAGCTACTTCAAGCAGGCTAGAATAAGAATTACGCCAAGTCTCATAAAACAACAGCTAAGAAAATTTTTTATTTAATTCAAGCCTGAATAAGACTTATAGCAAGTCACATGAGCATTCATGCTACCTAAATCAAATTCGAGTGAAATGTGAACTTGTTGTAAGTATGATTTAGGCTTACAGCAGATCCCATGGACTATGCAAACAAAAGTTAAGTGAAATACAAGCTTGCCGCAAGCTTGACTCATGCTTGCAGTAAGTCTCTTGAGCAAGCTTACCATGCAAGTCATATTCAAGTGAAATCCATCTCAGTACTGGTTTGCAGGATGTCTCATGAGAAATCATATTGTGAAACTCAAATACAAGTGAAATGCGAAATGGATTCAGGCATGCAGCAAGGAGACATAACACTGTGCAGGTCCAGTCAAAGTGAAATGTAATCTTACTGTAAGTTTGCATGCTATCTGGGCATACGTGTATCACCACAGCCCATGAATGCATCACTTCTCAGCATGGTAAGTCCTTAAGATGGCACGCCATTGGCCAATTATTAGTTTACGGAACTGTCGACTCTCAATCATCAGTGCCTTGGATGGCATGAATAACACCCTTTTGCCAGCAGTTTACAACGTCTGTGGGTCATAAGTTTTCTGAGCCAGCAACCAACCAGCAGTGTCATCAGTAAAACACAGACTGGCGACTGTGACTCTATATATATATATATATATATATATATATATATATATATATATATATATATATATATATATATTGTTGATGAATGACGTTTAAAACATCTTTAGTGAGATAGCCAACACTGAGACAAGAAATTTGATGTAAGATAATTGGGGTCGCAATAGTAGGCAAGAGCCTTAAAATTGGTGACCAAACGTTGAACGTACGGTATCACAGATGCTACACATCGCTGCATCTGTGACTGCCAGGCGTAGTGTTCGTGCTTCGTCAAACCAATTAATTATGTCCACACCTCCTGGCACGCATGTGCTGCTTTACATTAGTGTCAATCAAAACTTCCCTGATGTGCTGGAAACGTACACAAACACTCTGCTGAAGGCACCAGATTGGAACCGAGTAAACTGCGCGTGTAAGCAGCACACGATGGCCTGGTGGTACAATGCTAAGTGCACACAATTAATTGGTTTGATACAACACGAATGTTACGCCTGCAGTCACAGATGCAGTGATGTGTAGCATCCGTAATACCTAATGTTTAAGGTGTTAAGGTGTTTTAACTTGCAGGATTGATGTCAATGGGTTCTTATAGAATGTATTTTCAGAAATCACGTAAACTGCGGTAATGAGGTTATATTGAGACTGTCAGACAAGTATTACTATATTTCGTTTCTTAGCTGAATGTAAGAAAATAAATAATAAATAAGAGCTATACAAGAACTTTACTATAACTATTAAATTCTATGTACGTGAGTTGTCAGTTTAACACATAAATGATTATCATTATTTTGTAAATTTAATTTTCGCGACATGTTCAGTGCGCGCTTCTTTAAACACAATTTTAGAAACGTTAAAAATAATTACTATGCAAAAGACGTTGTTGAACTTTGACAAACATTGGTGTAAAAGCATTAAAAAGAAACATAAATTTAGTTTAATTTATAATAGTTAAGGAAGGTTGACTGAAACATTTTCAAAATAGCCTAAATATCTCCTGATGTTTAAAAACATCGAATGATTTTACCACGCTTTCCATGTCGCTTATTGAATTATAATAATATAGTCTACAGAAAACCACTGCACATACATCATGCCAACTATTCCATTAACGCAGCAACATACCAAACTAGTTACAAAATCAGTATTTTAACTCTTTGTGTGCTAGTGACGTAATGTTACGTGATCCAGTGTCTTGTGGACGACTGTTCCAGAACTACACAAACATGGTGCACGCAGCTGGAACAAATTACCCAGTGAAGCTGGAAGAAGTGATTGCATTGGTTAATGGGGCCGTGGTGGCCGAATGGTTAAACCATTCGCCTCCCACCAAGGCGATCTGGGTTCGATTCCCGGTGGGGTCAGTCCCCGGATTTTAGCATTGTGGGAATCGTGCCGGACGATGCCGCTGGTCGGCGGATTTTATTGGGGATCTCCCGTTTCCGCCGCCCTTTCAATCCGGCACTACTCCATTCTCACCTCATGTCACCCCTCACCAGCGCTAAAGACCTCGATGTTAAGCGCTGACCAAAAATATCTCACTCACTGCATTGGTTAATGGGTGGTCCCGCTTTGGGTCCTGCCTAAGAGTGGTTTGTACGTCCCCTTGTTTAAGGTGTCAGAGCGGTGCCACGCTCTAGTATCCAAAGGGAATATTCTTCGATCACACCCATCGAGGGCCTGATGTTGCTCCGGGTCTCGTGAGTATTGGTGGGCACCACACCGTGATGGGTTTCCTCGGCCTCTGATGATAGCCTAACGCTACCGTGAACCCTCAGCACTATAAAATCTTGCTCCCAAGTCAACCTGCAGCCTCATCTGGGCGCCACTAAATTTGGAACAAATTCCGTCTCTGGCGTGCGTGCCCTATGCATCCTTGCTCCTCTGCAATAGGAAAGGGGCATCTACTTTAATGGATTCTCTGACAGATGGCAACACGGAGAAACCATTAGGTAGGGTATTAGACTACACAGCACTCAAGCCACTGAGGCCCAAAAGTCTGGGTCTCGGAATAAAGAGATCTTGATAATGGAAAGAGATGAACCTGAAGACGGTCAGGAAAACAAGGGCGTTTGACAGGGCCGCAAGTCTATAAGAGTGTCCCCCCACGGTCAGTGTTCCCGAGCAAACAGCACCCTGTGCTGGCTAGTACTCTGGCGGTCATGCAGGAAAACCCATAAGGGCCATGAAAATTAGGTTGTATTACTACGGGCAACCAGATAGCCCCACGGAGAGGTTTTCTCCCGTGTCTGGTCTGTGTTGGACTCAAAGTGGTGGTGGTTTCTCATAAGCTGGGCAGACTTGGAGAAGACTCCTTAGCTATGACAGTTCGACGAGTTGGTTGCGAAATTGCCCGGGAGCAGGCCAGGTGAGTTTCCTAGGGGTTAGATAGGCCCCGACTCAAACCAAGAGGTGGTTGAGCTGAGATTCTCACTCGGAAGGTAAACGGTGAGCGAAATCCTGAAATGGGTGTCCTTGGATTTTTTCGCCAGCCAATGCTACTCCTTTGGGAGGTAGTCGGAGGCACAGTTCAGGGCCCACCAAGGTGTTTGGTGGTCCTAAATGTCTGTTAGGTAAAGTCCTCTGCAAGACAGAGCTAGATCTCACCCCATGGCCATGGGCTAAGATGTGCCGTTAACAAAACAAACTTATATTATATATATATATATATATATATATATATATATATATGTGTGTGTGTGTATTGCGACCACTCAGAAGCAAGCTATCAGATTAGGTGCCAATTACATACTTTCTGTGACGTCTCATACCTCATACCAAACTACGTTCTAGGATTTGAGATGCAAAAAAAAGCTAGTTTCAGGAAAGAGCAAATACCTGTAAATCTGCATTATACATCACTGAGTATGTTGGCCGCCCTAAATGTTGTAAGGAATCGTATTTGGTTGTAAATAAAAAAATCTGTATTAATATTAAACAAGTAAAAGACAAATATGTTCCTTAGTAGTTTGGCTAATTGGGGGGTTGACAATTATATAGATGGTTAGGTGGACAGGTTAGTAGAATATGTAGTTTAGTAGGTAGGTTTACAGGTACCTTGGTAGGTATATTGGTCAGTAGCATCGTACCTAGGTTGGTATGTAGATAGGTTGGTATGTAGATAGGTTGGTATGTAGATAGGTTGGTATGTAGATAGGTTGGTATGTAGATAGGTTGGTATGTAGATAGGTTGGTATGTAGATAGGTTGGTATGTAGATAGGTTGGTATGTTGGTAGGATGCTGTGTAGCAGGATGATATGCTAGTAGGTAAATATGTAGGTACGTTGCTGTACAGGTAGGTTGCTACGTAGGGTATGTAGGTAGATGGCTACGTAGATAGAATTGTGTATATGTAGGTCGTTATGTTGGCAAATTGGTATGTAGGTAGTTTGACATGTACGTAGGTTGGTATGAAGAAAAGTTGGTGCGAAAAATGTGGTGTCAAGAATGGTTGGTATTCCGATGAGTCGTATGTAGGTAGATTGATATGTAGGTGAGTTTGTATGTAGACAGGATTATATGTTGGTTGAATCACATGTAGATAGGCTAGTATGTAGGTAGGTTGGTATCACGTCGATTGATATATAGATGGCTGGTATGTAGGTAGGTTGGTATGTAGTAGGCTGATATGTAGGTAGGTTGGTATGTAAGTACGTCATTGTATATGTAGGTTGGTATGGAAGTACGTTAGTATATAGGTAAGTTTGGTATGGAAGTAGGTTGGAATGGAAGTAGGTTGGTATGGAAGTAGGTTGTTATGGAAGTAGTTTTGATGTAGGTAGGTTGATTTGTAAGTAGGTGGGTATGTAGGTAGGAGGTTTGGTATCTATACCTGTATGAAGGTAGGTTGAAATGTAGGTATGTTTATATGTAGGTAGGTTGAAAAATGAGGTTGTTAGAAAGGGAGGTTGGTAAGTAGGGAGATAATAGGTTACGTCGGTAGCTAGAAAGATTAGTAGGTAGATGGATAGTTTGGTATGTATAACTGTATGAATATAGATTGGTATGTAGTTAGGTTGAAATATATGGAAATTGGTAAGTATGTATTTTGATAGGTTAACTTGATAGGTAGATAAATAAGTTGTTAGATAATACTGCCCAACATATGTGCAACAGTGAGACAATTAAAAATAATTGTTAGATTCAAAGAAGCAGGAACAGACACTATGGCCTGTATACCCCAACATTCTAATAGAGGGTTTTGGATAATCATGGAAAGCCATAACCAAAATGTCTGGACAGGGACTCTATGAGCTAATGTACATTAATATAACAGCGCCACATTGTTCAGCTAATGCCTAGGCTGTTTTAAAAGCTGGAAAGAACAATTTAAATGTTAGAAAATGAAGTTTGAAGAGTAGTCGCAAGTGCGTTCTTTTTTATTCGAAATATAACTCATTCAACATAGTTACTAAACACTAAACCGGTTTTCAGCTGTTATTGATGCTTTGAATGTAGTGAAAATAACTTAAAGAAAACAAATACATTTAAAAGGTTCACAATGTTAATAGAAGGGTGCTAAGAAATTTGTATAAATGCTTGAAATTATTATAAAATTTAAATTTAAAACATGGCATCTAAATATTACTTACTTTAATTTTTTAAATCACATACACTTATATCTAGATTTCTTTAAATGTGTATGTGATGTTAAGAGGTTAACTAATATTCGATTTAAAATAGTATTTTAAAATGTTATTTTAAAATTATGCATCTATGATATAAATAATATATTTGCGTTTTTTGCACTTTTTAAATCAGACTTTGCTTGGATGAGTATTTATTTATTATTATTTAAATGACAGTTCTGTGACGTACAAAATTTATTTTAGAGCCTTCGAAGAAGTTATTTTTTATATTTAGAATTATTGATATTAGAAAAGTGGCGATTTGACAATCTATGGTACACGCGGGAGAGGTAAGAAAGGAAATTATTTAATATGAAATATGTGTATGTATGTAATATGTGTACACATAAATACATTTTTTTTGTTAAATTCGTCAGATTTGTTGATTTAGCAGAGAACCCCCGTACTGCATTTGTTTGACGGCCATAGTTTATAAATTTTGAAATAATATAATAATGATATTATGTAGGTGTCAAGAGTAGGGATTGTTTCTCTATTCGAAACATCTCACTTGCACAGCGGTTCCCAAGTTATAGCAACCTGTTTGAGTTGCAAATATAAAAATCCATTCTATGAAAATATCTAAAGTATTCTGTGTAGCTATAAAAAATAACATGCGAGAATCATGTCAAATTTTTTTAAAACCAAAAATTACTTGATATATAGAAATTAAGCTGTCAACATTGTCTAAATAATACAAAATACAATACCAAAGTATTATATTTCCAGTTACAAAATGTTATGTTTAGAGTAGCATTACTCCTATAAATATATACACTGAAAACACGTAAATACATTTATAAGCTCTACATCCGCACTTGTTAACACACTCGGTCCTGACACGTTCCTTGTAACCAACTGTTTAATTTTGCAAGCTCAGCGTGCAAACGTAACCTCAAATAACATAAATATTTTTTTTATCGGCTTCTGTTATTAGGGACTCCAAACCCACATCAAATTCTACATTGTTTATACCATCAACCGTTACTAAAATATGAGAAGTGGTCACCCTCTTATTGAAATCAACTTTTGAACCTTCGGGATATTGGAACATTACAACATGTAATACTGAGTAATGGGGGCTTTATAACAAAACTGGTCTTATTATTGCAACTGTCTAGGAGACGTAGTTATTAAAAATGCACGCGAAGCTTTAGCTGCAGCGATAGAATGCCAGGAGAACATAGACAATACTGTGTACATGTGTTATGATGGGCTCACTGCACAGGTTATGGCGAAATCACTGTAAACAACACTATCCACATTTCAATAAGTTCACGATACCGTCTCAACAGGTACAAATGCCGTGAGGTGATTCTTTATTCAAATGGAGTAGAAAATTTTACATACGAACAATGTCGCACAGTAACTCGTAAGGGAGATATCCACCCTTAAAAATCGAAGTTTTGAAAGGGTTTAACTGAAATTAATAAACCCTTCTGGACATTAAAGAAATATCCTGTGAATTATGTTGTTACTGTACGTTGATTTTAGCTGTTGCACAACTGTTGTGGAGTACGAACATTACCTTCATCAATGATAATAAAGGGGTGGTATGTTCCTACCAATATGTGTAACATTTGGGTATTGTTTATTGCTTTTCAAATACGTAATCCCCAATACATAATGCAAGTCTCCTTTATGGGACACTTTATTGGGACTGTTTGAGAGGTATATCATGTCAGGGTGCATTTTGTCGCGCCTGCTAGGTATGCAACTTGCGTTGGTACGTGTTGTTCACGATCATTCTATGTGTGTATGTATATAAATGTATATATATGTATGTATGTATGTGTGTGTGTATATATATATATATATATATATATATATATATATATATATATATATATATATATGGACGGTCTCTGGGTAAAAGGTAAAAAGTCACATTTTGGGGTTTTTCAGTTTAATTCACCAATAAGTCACAATTTTACACACCTGTAATTGGACAGAAAGATATATGTCTAGTAGCAATATTAACATAGAAACTAGCCATGTGTTAAATGAATCAAGTAAGAAACAAGTATTTATTAAAGGGCAAAATGGAATAAGCTGACTTGTTTTATTTACTTACATTAGTGATGGTCATGTTGTACTTAATCTACAAAAAAAGTATACACAAACGAGTACTTTAGAAATATATTCTTACTTCTGCACAACGTATGGTTAACTAGTTTGTTATATGTGACAACATATTTTATATCTCTGTGAAATCTTTAGTTAAAGCATCAATTATTACACAATGATTCCATTTAACAGCAGTTGTAATATATAAATCCACGAAATGTCAGAAAATTGTAATTTACTTTTTTCATTATTGTAAACAGATTTATGCAGGCCACAATACTTTAGTGATATGAAGTTGGTCAGCATGAACGGCGTATGAGCCTAGTCTAAGTTGGAATTTATGTTATCATTGAAAGCCAGAGTCAAAATAATAACAGGTTTACGTTTGGCAGGATAAGTAAACTGACATATTGGATTTTATCATCTTAATTGAGATTCTCGCTTAACTCCCCTTGTGTTTTCTTATTCCTAGCTTCTCGTGTTGCTTTCACTTGTCTTCGCACACACACCTTCATTCCTAGTTCTTCCAGTCTGAAAACTCCATTCGTTCACCACGTCATTAAAAAAAAAATAAAGGCTGTCGTAGATAACAGCACTGCCAAATTTACAAGCAAAACTATTTCCCGTGTCACGTTATTTTTATATATTGTCAGACACCGAAACGTCGTACGTTTAATCGCGGCTCAAAGGCTAGACGTAACAATCTTTTACAATTTTAAAATTTTCTTTTCTTAGTTGACCAGTCCATACATCTAGTATTTGTTTGCATAACATTTTTTTATAATGACCTAAAAAAACTCAGAGGTTTCAGTAAAATTCCTTAACGTTAATGTATATAGGCTACGACGCACTCGCTATCGATTTCGTTGTACTTTTGTGTCTTGTTTTATACGATTTGATGAGGGTTAACTCGGTAGAACGGCTTCGCTGCTCTGTGCAACGTCGCCTTTCTCTTTTGTCCCACTTTGTTTCAGTGTCTCTCGTGCACATCGGTAGCTGTGCTTCATGGTTACTTGCAGCGTGTATTTGTTCAGACACGTTTCTCAGTTGACTGTACTTATCAGGAAATGGTTACGGTGACATCGCACGTCAGTAGTTTGCCAAAGCAAGTGAGAGTAAAATCATCCAATCACAGACGATGTAGCAGAGCTGCAGATGACGAATTGAAACCAAACGTTGCAAAAATCTTTTCGCCATAAAATTGTGGTTCTACACATCAGTATTCTTATACACCCTTTTCTTTGTCCGGCTCCTTTCTGATTAGCTTGTGCCGTCGGCCATTCCCAGACTGGCTTGGTCCTGATTGGCTGACGTAGTCAGCCAATCGGCAAGTCTATTAACACTGCCCTCTGGTAACAGTTCTTTGTGTCGTTCTTGAAGGAACGTGCCGTAATTTATATATTTCCGTTTTCCTTATTTATGTAATTGGTATTTTTTCATTTCTTTACAGCAAAGCCTTCTGTGTTGTTCTCAGTCTATTATTTTCTATATTAACTTTTGTGTTGATCTTACAAACATGCGCTGTGCTACGTTTCCATTAAGCGTTTCACTGCTTAATGAGTTGAACAAAGACTTTTATGTAGATGCCAGTATTGAAGTATTTACAGGCATTATTTTTCAGCGCTTTTACAAGACGGAAAATTAAACCGGTCATAATTTAGTTTGGTAAATTCATTCACACTACAGTAGCTACAGTGGCTGGAAGTATAGAAAAAAATGATGGATTGTGTGCGGCTTATGAAAACTTTAACATGGCTAGAAACACTGAGTAATCGTATTATCTATTATTCAGCGTAGGCCTATATATGACAGAACATAAATAATCATTTTGTATTTTTTTGTTATACATTATTTTACCGATTAATGTCCGTATATTTGCTTAAGGGCGCGTGGTACAGCAATTATCATCACCATGTTTGTTTTATATTTGTACTAGATAGTGTTTTTATTTAAGACACGGAATATGACTGAAATTTCCTCTTTTTTTATGTCTTATAGTTTTTGCGTAATGTCTCGTTAAAGTCAACATTGGCATGTTTACACTTTAAGGACTGCACTAAAACCAACGAACATACAAACTGAAAAAATTCACAGTGGATAAAGACGTCGCAGGCAACAATTTGAGGTACATAAAAACAAAGAATAAAAATTTATTGTATTTAAATAAACTGCTAAAATTTAAAATAAAATTTTGCAACATTCTATATCCTTTTAATAATACAAAATATTTTATTTTGTGATTTAACATAGCTGAACTTGTAGCCTGCAACATCGTCATTCATTATGATTTTTTTGTTTTTCAGTTTGGTAAGTGAGTTAGTTTTAGTGTCGTCCTTAAAACGAAAACATGCCAATATTGGCTTTAACGAGCCATTACGCAAAATCTATGCGGGATAAAAAATATTTGTGTGAGAGCAAAATTTAGTCACATTTTGCGTCTAAAACAAAGAAAAATTATCTGGTACAAATAAAAAATAAAACAAGTTATGAATATTGCTGTCCATCACCCCCTTAATAAAGGATGACCAGTATTGCATAGATAAAGTTTTAATGTAACCAGTTTTTGAAACTTTTATAGCTATTATTGCATTTCGCTAACTTGATAAGACTAGGTATCCACTTAACATTCACACAATTTTGGAAATTATTGTTGCGTCGTGCTAATTTTTGGCCGTAATTGTGATCGAATTTTTTTGTTAACGTACCCAAGTACGTGCCGTAAAAAGAGACTTGTACGATATTGGGTACGAGCAACAAACGACTTGCCCGTGGTGTACATCAATCGACTGTGAGTCAATCGTAAGTAGTCATTAAAACACGCACAAAGTTTTCATATTTGAAACAGTATTCAGGAAAAGTATTTTATTCGTGTACAGTAGAAATTCATAATATTAGGAATGGCTAAAATATTTTCAAAGACTGTTTCATAAATAAAAAAATATTTAATGCATAACTAACAATTTGATACATAGACGGTTGATGTACAACATTGTCCAATTACGACGGTGAGATAACAGTAACCAATAAGCGTCATTCAAGGAATATCGCTGTCCTTAGTTGTGAACGCTTCTGAATTTACATATGGCAGACCATAATATTGCTTTTAACAACTGAAACGTAAACGTGTAAAATCGGGGTAGGGTGTAAAGTTGTTAATGAGAAACTTCTACTGCTATATTGTATTCAAAATTATCAACTGAGTCAGCACAAATATTGAAATGAAATCAAAGTTATGTAAACTTATCTTTTTCCAAGATGGCTACTGGAAAGCAAATATCCAAATCTATTCAAATAAAAGTTAGGAAATTGAGGCAGCGAGAGGCGTGTTTGCATAATTTGGCCGGCGTTGGTTGGCGGAGTATTGTAGCGCCAAATTGGCCGGAGGGTATTGTTTAATAAACCGGCAGAGCGGAGCGCGGACGTATAGTAATTCGTCACGGACGCTGTTTATTTATTTATTCCCGCGCAGCACGGACACGGGGCGGCTTAATGAAACGCGGCGAGTGTATGTGTTTCCAGCGAGGTTCAGTTAACTGTTTCCAGCGCTGGAGAAAAAGAGGGAAGAGGTAGTTTAGAGGCTGGAGAGTTTTCATATCGCGCCGCCACGCGGGAATCACTTTTCATCAAGTTTTAAGGCTTTTTAGTTTCCATACTTTAATAAAGAATTTTTATTTGTTGTTGGGAGTTTGTAATAGTTTATAAAAAAAAGTAAATCCAGCTTTGTCTGACTATATAAATTCATATCTCTGCTCTACTAGCGATGATACCGCCATGCTTACTGCTGCGGCCAACTTCAGAACTTTCTCCTGTGTTAATGAAGATTTCGGTGCGTCATACATTGTTTGTATAGTACAGCCCACTTACATAAATATTTGTTTCAACTTTTACAACATGGTGTCAACGACCACCAAACGAACGTAACCTGGCTATTTATTATAATATTATTGGCAAATATATTTTAAAACTTCAGAATCAAATTTACTCAATGTCAAAATGCCTAATTTTATATTTGTATGCATACATGTTAGTTGTGAAGACTTTACATGTCACTAAATTACCATCTTATGAATATGTTTGCATCAACAGCATTTCCATAACAGCATGCCAATGTCAACATTTGCAAATTTCGTCAGCATAATTCCAACGAAACCCAACGAAATTATTGAAAATGTTGTGGTTTATGCTGAAGTATGTTACTGCAAGGGCTACGTGCTTAAGAGGGTGAAATAGTCGCCAGCTTTAATTTTTGTATTTTGTGGCATAACTTTTATTTTCTGTAAATTTATGGAACCGTAACCTAACAGACAAATTGAATACATGTTGATAGAATTTTAGACATAATAAATCATTGTTTGTTGTTAATATTGGTACAGAGCTAATTAGTTGCAGTTAAGGAAGAAATAAGAATTTTGTTGTAACTGCAATTAGATCTATAACAACAGTAACGGAAAACAATGATTAACGGTATCAAAATTTCTATCAATATCAATTCTGTTCTGAAAAATAACACTATATCGTACATATATAAAATTATGAGTTTTCTAAGACTTGAAGTGCCGTGAAAGTCTTTAGGACCAAAATGTTGTAAACTCAATCAAGTGGAATTATTTTCTTTCATTGGCTGAAACGTTTATCGAAGTCGTTTGATTAATTTGTTTTTGTAATTGCCTGTAAGGCTTAGCTTTTGGTTAAACTTCGAAAAAAAAATTCTGAGAATGGTAAAATACAATTAAATAGACGGCCCACATAACAAATATGACGGTAAATTCCGTCACACTCAGTTTTCTTAGAGACAAAGTTTTGTTGTTTGATATTGAAAATATAATTATTTTCTCTGCATTTTGAGAATGCACATTTTGCGTACCAAATTTAAAAAATCCAAATTATCTTACATTTATATTAATATGATATTAAAAATTGGTCTCTTGCCGTTTCTGACACCCGAACATTACATTTTAATATCATCGAAAAGTATACAACATACGTTCAACTAAAGAAAATGTATTGTTCACTTATGTGTACGCCTCACAATGCTTCAGCTTAGGCATAAAAATACGCAAGTTCAGTAATTCTTATCTTCGGTTTGAATCTATGTTAGTTGGCTTTATTACTTACGTCGTTTGGAGCAGAATTATCAATTGACGTGTGGGTCAGTAGTTGAATGGAAATAAGCAGTTGTAATGCAACATCAGTTTTACGAATGGGACACAGTGAATATTGAATAGCGTAAACAATCTGCGCAACATCCGAGACATTTGACTGGTGTGGTTTATTTGCAACTGTCGATGTTTAAGCATAAACAATACGCTCCGATAAACTGGACTCAATTTACTTCTGCATTGACAGCTACTTTCTTCGCAATTTTCTTATCATTCTAATTACCTTGAAAATACAGGGGGGAAAGGCCCCATACCTATACATATTAAAGTTTTGCCCAAAATCATGTAAGAAATAAGTTTTGTATGTGACGTTGACTCCATGTGAATCTACTAGTGTGTTTATAAATAAATAAATAAATAAATAAATATATATATATATATATATAGTTTGCGAATAATAAATATTTAACATCCCACTATTATTTCAAACAAAAGTAATTTTTGGAAGACTGACCTTCACCGAAAAAAATATTGTGATATTGTTCACACCGTTTTATAATTGTACTAAATATTTTCGTTTCTTAGGCTGTACTCAGACACACGAATCGTTTAATAAGTTGTAAACGTATGTTAGGGGTGTAATCAATTGTTCGTGGTTGAACACCTGCCGAACATCGCAATTTTCAAGGTCATTAGAATTTTCAAACGAAATAAATAAAACTATTTTTAAAATTGTAAAACCTGTGAAATTTTAAATTTTCGGTGTTGATTCGCTTTTAAGTTTTAATATTAAAATCTCAAAAGTTAATTTTTGTAAACCCGTATGCGGTAATGATTCATAATTATGGACAAATACCCTTATATTATTACATCTGGAAATATTTTCCTTGCTGATTTTGAAATTTTTTTTAAGTACGTAAGGAACTTCCGTAATTTGTGCAAACTGAATTATTTTCGGTTAGTCGGTTGTTTCTATTATTTAGACGTTCAGAAAAAAGTACAATTTTGACTATGCATAAATTATAGCATATAACTCTGTTCTAAAGAATTATCAGAAGTCGTGTACAGTTTGAAAGGTAGTCGGCACATATATAACGTAATGCAAATATTTCGCAAGCGAACAGCCTGAAAAACAACGCCCAACGCCGTGTATTTCCATCGTGTAATTTCTCCCCTGCGCTGGTATTTATCTTATAGGTTCCGAGTTGGTTGACGAAGGGCGGAAGGTGGAGGGGTAGGGTTGAAATGTTTGCTATCTGGTCGGCTTTAGCGCGGTTCGCTCGCGTAGATTAGTGCGGCTTGGCCCAGGGTTGCTGTCGCGTCCTATATCCACGAGCTTCAGCGTTGTCGTATGTTAAGCGTGACATCTGCGCGTACATGTATACATGTATGTTTGAGATTCAGTGGGAGAACCACGGTGACAGAACATCTGAACACGTGACGTACTGTAGAGATCGATCGGTGTACATGCATATGTATAGATGAATATTTTTATACAGAATCCGAAAAACTTCTGGTCTGCACAGACCTATAGACTAGCCTATTATGAACTCAAGTATACGACAACTTCTAATTGGGTGCACGCTAACACAGTGATCTGTTACTACATTATTAAGATCACGTTTTTATGGCGAAAAGGTTTTTCTACCATTTAGTTTCGTTTTATAATTTTCGCGTCCGCAGTACAGCTTGATGGTCAGTGAATGAATGTCTCAACTATCACGCACCTTAAAGTTAAACTGGCAAATCACAGACGTATGGCGCCACAGTAACTTACTTCTGATTGGTGCAGCAAAATGAGAGACGTTTTGAGCAAAACCACGCTACCAATGAAAATGAATTATAGCTGCCGAAGTGCAAGTAGGGCATTGGAACAAAATTGTGCTAAAATATTTTCATGATAAATTCGTGAATCCACACGAATCCACTGATTTTTGATTCGTTGAATGATCTCCAAAATGTGCCTAATAAGGTGAAAAACAAACTGTAATTGTTTGAATTCCAACTTTTTCCCGTAGCAAAACGCGAATATTCGGGTCCCTTTGTATGCATACACACACACACACACACACACACACACACATACACACACACACACACACACACACTAGTGCATACAAAACTATCTTAGTTAACCTGCTAACCTTCTCGGAAACCCGCATTTTATGGGCAAAAAATTTCATCTACGGAGTATTTACAAAGTACATAAAACATTATAATTTAGATTTTTAACTTTTCCCATGTTCCTTTGTGATAGGTAGAGGCCGGATTGTTTCGCGTAATGATTATAGGTCAGGTTGAATGCCAATAATGTATACTTAGAGCCGCAATTTTATGACGAAAAGATTTTTGCAACATTTGGTTTCGATGCGTCATGTGCACACCGGCAGCTCTGCTACATCGTCTGTGGTTGGATGATTTTACTTTCACTGTCCTTGGCAAATTATAGACGTTCACACTCACAATAATCTTCTTCTGATTGGTGCAGTAAAATTAGAAACGTGTCTGAATTAAGACACGCTGCCAATAACCTTGAAACAGAACTGCCGGTGTGCACGTGAGTCACTGAAACAAAGTGGGGCAAAAATCTTTTCGCGACAAAATCGTGGCCCTATGTATACTTCGCTACTCCGCCTGTTTTAACACATCTTTGACGACTACGAAACAGTGATATATAAGGGAAAAAGTTGTGGTGGCAACATGTGTTACGGTTAGATGCCAATGTATATTTGACTTTGGCCAGTGTGTGTGTAGGTCTGAGAAGTCTAGGCTGTTGCCAGATTAATACGCGAAATTCTCGTGCCTCTAGTAATGTTGAATTATACTGCTACAAACTTTATTTTTATATTTTAGCTGAAATTGCTAACCATTCCTTTTGTTGTTATTTTACATTTTACACATTAATTCACGATTTTTTGCATACATTACTTGATGACTCTGAAATGGTTGATTTTGGTTTGGTAATTGCATCCGCGTTAATTAATATCAGACACGAAGGGTTTATTAGTATAACGCAAGGAATTTTATTTTATCCGAAAACTTTATACATATTAAAAGCGGTGTTTATAAACTAACGTAATAAGCAAATAAGGCCAGTGATTTCAAAATAGCTTATAATAGGCCAATCCCACATTAAACGCGTATTAAAACTTTTGATTTACGACTGCACTCTTTTGTTAATAGTGTTGAACTGCGGGGTGCTTCCTATGAAAAACCGACAAAACAATGAATCGTGAAACCAATCGCAGCTTGAATATCTGACTTTCTCATGTCACCGACAGGACGCCAAAATGTGGTAATTAATCATCCTTGTACTGAGGAGACGATAATGTCAACATTGACCGTAGAACCAATAACGTCCTAGCACGTAAGCCAGTCCATGACGAGAGGCCTTTAAATTTGCGAAATTATTCAGTCACAGACTGTATGTACACTCTTAAGGCGCCCGCCTACTGAGAGTGTGTTTGTGTTAGTGAGGTACTGCACCAAGGTCGATGTCGATGTTTGTAAAATTACAAGGACTTGCCTTGTAGCTGTACCTTCAACAAAGGAAAAAAACATTTTAAATGTTTATTGTATTTCATAAATAACACTGAAATAACTTTTGAATGAAGGACGTATAAGTGAAATTATTTTGAAATAAAAAAAAAAAAAATCTCGGGACGTGCTAAGCTTAGAACCTACGCATATTACCACTTTTTTTTAGCATAAATGTTTGTACAATGGCAAGGCTACCGCCTCGCCACTGCACCAAACATCCCCCCCCCCCCCAAATTAAGTTGGCTTATTCATGCAATTCCCCAATAACTTTGTTTTTGTGTAGTTGTCGTTGAAATTGGAAGTTGACTTGTGGCACCCAGACAAGACGAACGCAAACACCCAGTCCTCAACCCGAGGAAGTGACTGTAAATGTCACCTCCCCGGCCGGGAATCGAACCCGGAACCCTTGACTCAGCAGCCAGGAGCACTAACCACTTTTTTCTTTCTTTTCTTTTTCTTTTTTTTAATTTTATTATTTTTAAATTTTTGTAATTAATAAATATAACAATACAAAAAAACGGATAAACAAGAACAAAGACAGTTACAATTACAAATAAAACTAAATGCAGACATCCAGTTTCAAACAAGCAGCTTCACCTCAAGAAGCACGTACCGTACTTCCCCCTCCCTTCTCCCTTCAGAATCCATATAGGTAAGAGCTATAATACTTGATTAACGTATTATGTAGTACAAGATTACAGCGATCTAAGCGTATGCGTTGGACATAGTCCTGTAAAGAAAGTGGTTCGTTCATATTAAATGTATGGTGTAGAACTTGTCCCAGTAGCCACATCACTGCACGTTGTCGCACATGCGGGAACAGTTTAAAGCGGATGTTCACAATATCTTCATCTGCTATGTCCACCACCGGCTGACACATTATTGTAGCTATTCTTGTTTTCGTCCACTTCCATAAGTGTTGAGTCATATAGCCCCAACCCGCCGGCGCTCGCTGGGAGAAATAGCTGTGGTCTCGCCACGTGAAATACAAAGGATTTCCACAGGAACCATCCAACATACATAGTGATCCATGCCTGGAGACTTTTAGGAAGCGGGAGAAGGTGAGCCATATACCATAGTTTTGCTAAAACAAATACATTAACGACATGTACACGTTGCAATAAATTTAGTTTCCTAGTTCCAAATTCCACCATACATCCTCGGCATCTCGCGATAGCAGCTCTCCGGTTCGTGTGTACCATGTCTACAATTCGACGTGTGAATATTATTCTTAGTATTTTCTGTTTTTCGACTACAGGGAACGTATATTTTCCGGGCTCCAACCGTATGTCTCCATACAGCGAGAGTAACGCACTCTTGTGATGATTGATTTTCATATTAGAAACACTCTGATATAGCGTGACGCAATTTAAGATAATGTCAATATCTTGTTCCGAGCGAACAACACAAGTCACGTAGTCTGCATAAGCCGTGACGAACAACATATCTCTGGAGATATGCTGAGCTGTCATGCAATTTGTCAAAAGTCTGCAAAATGGCTCGAGGGCGATCATGAATAATATAATTGCCAATGGACACCCTTGCCGGACAGATCTGTTGATATTAATAGGGTGTAAAATATGTCCGTTTATCAGTATCCGAGATGTAAGTCCGGTGAATGACATTTTAATCAAGGCTATGGTGTCGTCAGGAATATGCAGGTGACGCAAAACTGCTAACACATAGTCGTGATTGAACCGGTCGAAAGTTTTGTCAAAGTCTATGTGAAGTAGCCAGGTAGTGAGTTTATGTATAGTTGCGATAATATGCTGGTTTCGTAGTGCTGTTAGACCTTGTAGTATGACCGCCCTTGTACAGCACAGTTCTGACCTGGGACTTTATTCTAAGTTTCTCGAGAAGTGTATCGTTACCTTTCGATTTCGATCCCGAGAGACCGCGCCCCAAACGATCGAGAAATAAAACACTCAATATTGTTATTCTTAGTGTATGGTCGATAAGTCACCTCTTCACTTCGGCAAAGTTCGGGTTATTGACTTCCCCCTCTAGCATTTTTCTCAACCATCTTAACGTACAGTTAACAACCAACTATACAAAAATAAATACTTGAAATTGCTACGAAAAAAATACATGAAAAATAACTTTTGGTCTAAATATTACTCTTGTAAGTTAAATAATTTAATATGTTAGTCGGTAAGAATGTAACTCGCTGATGTTGGGATTCTTATTAATTAAAATAGAGAATATTTTTCGAAACTATTTGCACGGGATATTTTGTGCGTAGTGTGTTGGCACTATGTTTCGTTTCAACACAACTCTCCACATTAATGGCTGCTAAGAACTCGCCGATCAATATTAAATAACAACATTTCGTAGAAAATATAATAAGCCGATTATGTATATGCGTGTCCTAATAAATAGTCAGTGCTCAAATATACACTGCAAGGAAAAAAGTCTGTATAACCACAGGCGAAATATTTTATTGTTACACTAACATATCAGAAACGTAAAATAATTTTAAAAAATCATAGAAGTACCTTTCGAAAATTAATATACTTATGACTTGTCAACGCTAGAATATAGCATACATATTATAATACATATGAAAAAATATCGCGTTTTTGTAACGAACTTCAAAATTATTATTTCGCAGGAACTAGAGCCTTGATGCCTCTAACCACATTTAAATGTTTGGTGCAGTTGCGATGCGGAAGCGTCCGCATCATCTCTGCACCAAACATTTCCCTCTTTAATGTGACGTCATGCGAGTGACCCCTGTACTTGGCGTGAGACAATTCGTAATGTGACTTCATGCGAGTGACCCCTGTACTTGGCGTGAGACAATTCGTAATGTGACGTCATGCGAGTGACCCCTGTACTTGGCGTGAGACAAT
>PNEQ01131535.1:0-22144 GCA_003012365.1 Medauroidea extradentata
GTCATATCGTCGTACCAGGTCTAAGCAGAACTGCACAAACGTGAAAGGTAAGTATTCATTTCATAAAACAAGCCCTCCACATATCTCTGCTCAATAACGGACATTGTTATAATTTCGATGTAGAATAAAACCAAATATGCGTAAAAATAACAAACGTGACGGGAGACAAATGAGATGCAGGTCGACCATATGCGTCTCAGCGTTTTCAATTTATGCGACGGGACGCCTACGAGTTGCTGTATTCGGACCAGATATTTAGAAGTATTGTAAAGCGTCACAAGTTAGGGCGGCAAACCGCTGACGACGCCATGGTAACCTTCGACGTATTTTAGCTACATATTGCTGAGACTAGCGGGCGTATAATCATCAAGTGCAAAACCAGCAAACCTTGTATAATAACACTCATGCCACGGGAGGACAGTGAGAGCTTGCTATCTGGTTTAAACTGAACTTGCCGACTTCTTGTTACTCCACACACTGTACACCACAGAACTTTAGGTCGCCGCAAATTAAGTACAATTTTAAGATTCTGCATAGACGAATGTTTTTTGTTGTGTTGGCTCTTGAAAAACGTACTCGAATTTTAATGAATGACAACTAAGTCGCAAAAAAACATTTTGAATCTAGAAACTAGACATGTTTATTACATACTACAGATACACTACATTCTGTGATGCAATTCTAAAAACCACATTGAAAATCATAACCTACCAGACCTCACAAATGATAGGCGTGACCTGGTAAATTTTGCAATAAATTTTGTTCTGCTGGTCCACGATTTTTTTCGGGGATCTTCCGTTTACCCTGCCCCTTCACTCCGGTGTTGCGGCAATCTGATATCATGTCACCCATCACATGCACAAAATACCTAGTTGTTAAGTACTGGTCAAAATCTCTACACTCATTCAAAAGCCTCTTGTCACAAGAACATACACCCACGAAAACCAACAGACTTGTCGAAACTAAATCGTTCATACTGAAATTAGATATCACGAGCCAATGGCTATTCGCTCAAATTTATCGGCACAAGAATGAAAATAATGTATTTTTAAGACATTCCTGAGAGTGTAGTAAAAATCCTTTACTTCAGATATTTTAAATACAAAAAATCGTTGTTTTGCATTTTTACAGCTGTAAGCATACAACCCGCGACATTAATTAAAGTTCAGTGTTAATTATTTAGCTACTCTCATTCATGAAGGTTTCGCCATGTTCCTGTAACGTCGAAATTTTTATTTTGACATGTAGTTATGGGAAAACTATTTACGATAAAATATTATTCTTAAGTGGATAATATAGTCACTAGTAATATAATACTATAACACTAATAAATTACCGCTATTTCACACAAATGAAATTTAGAATTTTTGACGCTAGAACGATCTTAAACTGCTTTCACGGTATAAAGAACATAATAAAATCGAATCTGTGTCATTGTATCAGCATCGCCATATCCTGTTGCTTCACGTTTCTGCAGTTTATTAAAAATATGTCAACAGGTTACTTTATCTTACTAGTTAGTATTCAACATTTAAACATAACGTAACACACATAACAACAAATATATTTCAAACCATCACTAATTCACTGCACACTAGTCACTGACAGTGTGTAATGACACTCACTCCCCCCCTCCCCAGTTCTTCTCACGTCTATGGGCTGTTATTTATGACAGGGCCGTGCTCTGACCAGTCTCTCTTCGACCTGACCACTCGCCCTCCTACAGAGAACGTATCGATAGGGACGTTAGACAAAATAAAAAAAAACAGGAAATATATCCTCAACGCACAGAGCGCTTTTAGAGCAATAAAGAGTCTCGCTTACGTAAATCGGAGCTTGAGAGAGCGGAAATGTTGTTTAACAATATTGAATTTTACATTTATGATCATGTAAAATGTACATATTATATAGGTGCTTATATTAAGTCATTTGTGAGTACTTGTGCATGGTTGAATATTATTTACAAGTATTTATTTGTACAATTTACCTCACTAAAAAAACACACAACAGGTTCTTAAGGGGGGGGGGCGGTCGCCCCTTCCGCCGTCCCTTAAATCCGCCACTGAAGTTATCTCGGTAAACAACAGAGCTAAATTATGTCACAATAGCCTTACTTGAATTCGAACCTGGGCCCTTGCGATTATAAATACAAGAGTTTAACAATTGCTCCATTTCGCTCAGTGTGTGTCACTAAATACTAAATCTTAGACTTTATTTTTCAGTGTGCTATAAAGGCTATTTGCGTTAGGACTGATAAACAGATTTCATAGGAATTTTTATTGTTTAGAACTAACATTTTGAGACGATAATGAAAGTACTGCTGCGTCATACACCAATAGACAATTTTAAAAATGTATTTGCATAGCATATTTTGAAATTGGCGATTTTTATTAAAGGGTTAACTGGACAGGGTTGACGTTGGCACGTCTGTGGGGAACCCTACAAAAGGAGGCTGCTTGTGCAGTGCATAAATGTTTGTAAGAGTGTATAAGTTGTAATATAGACAAGGGGCCCAATTCCACAGAAAATTACAAATTACGGGCTAAAAATTTTGAGTTACAAATTACTAATTACTAGCTGTAATACTTTCTGTTTTACAATAAAAGTTTGCAACACTTAAGTACGTAAATGAAGACTATTACAAGCTAAAATTACTAGAAACAAAGACCGTAGCACGTGAATAGTTTCGAGAGGTAGATTTTCGTAAGAAATAGGAAAGAGAGATAAACAACATAAACATACTGTTTAAATAACCGCGCATGCCGTTTCAATGTCATTCTAGTCCTTGTTTTTAATCACATGATGAATTAATGTATCTATCGTACAAGACATTCAACATCCGTTTCTGTGGGTACATAACTTTGTGCAACTTAGTGTAAGAAAGTGCAATGTATATCGAGATAGTGCTTTTAATGTAAGCTGGTGGAACAATACAAGAGAGGTTAGGTGAAGTTTGGAGTAACTAAGTTTTGTTAGGTCATGTTGAATTATGTGGTGTTAAGTTAGGTTAGGTAAGGTAATGTTGGGTTAGAGTGGATGAAAGCTAGTGATACTTAGTGTAAGCTAATGTAACATTATGCGATATAGTGATACTTAGAGCAAAATAGAGAAACTATGTGCAACTCAGTGCAAGAATGTCCAACTTAGTGCAGTTGTTCACTAGGTGGAAGATGATTCCGGATAACTAGGTTGGCTTGGATATGTTAGGTTGGGTTACATTAGGTAAGGTTGGTTTATGTAGTGTTAGGAGAGGTCAGGTTGTGTTTGTTTGGACTGGGATGGAATAGGTTACATTGGGTTAGAAACGACGCAAGCTAGAAATAGTAGCAAGCTGATGTGACTTATTACTAATTAGTACATTTTATTACAAGATAGTGCATCTTGGTGTTAGATAGCGCTATTTGGTGCAAGATAGTGCGACTAAGAGAAAGCTAGTGAGACTTAGTGCAAGTTAGGGTATTTCAATGTAAGGTGGTTCATTTTAGTTAAAATCAGAGCAAAAATTGCAACTTAGTGCTAGTAAGTGCAATATAGTGAGAGCAAGGTTAGGTAAAGATGGTATGTGTTTAGGTTACGTTAGATTATATAACATTGTTAGGTTTGGTTAGGTTGGGTTGGATTAGGTTGGGTTAGGTTGGGTTGGGTTAGGTTGGGTTAGGTTGGGTTGGGTTGGGTTGGGTTAGGTTGGGTTGGGTTAGATTAGGTTGGATTAGGTTAGGTTAGGTTAGGTTGGGTTAGGTAAGGTTGGGTTAGGTTAGGTTGGGTAAGGTTAGGTTGGGTTAGGTTGGGTTAGGTTGGGTTAGGTTGGGTTGGGTTAGGTTAGGTTGGGTTAGGTTGGGTTGGGTTAGGTTAGGTAAGTTTGGGTTGGGTTGGATTAGGTTAGTTTGGGTTAGGTCAGATTGGATAATATTATGTTTGCTAGGTTATGTTATGTTGGGTGCAAACTAGTAATTCTTAGCGAAAGTGCAAATTAATGCAAGAAAGTGCAACCTAGTGCAAGAAAGTGCAACTTAGTGCAAGAAAGTGCAACTTAGTGCAAGAAAGTGCAACTTAGTGAAAGAAAGTGCAACTTAGTGCAAGAAAGTGCAACTTAGTGCAAGAAAGTGCAACTTAGTACAAGAAAGTGCAACTTAGTGCAAGAAAGTGCAACTTAGTGCAAGAAAGTGCAACTTAGTGCAAGAAAGTGTAACTTGGTGCAATAAAGTGTAACTTAGTGCAAGAAAGTGTAACTTAGTGCAGGAAGGTGTTACTTAGTTCTAGAAAGTTTACCTTAGTGCACAATGTGACCCTTGTACACTATGTGCAACATAGTGCAATCAAGGGGAGGTGAATTTGGTATGTATGTATGTGGTATGGTTGAGTTAGGTTAAGTAGGATTAGGTTGGGTTAGGTTGGATAAGGTTGAGTTAGGTTAGCTTGGGTTAGGTTAGCTTGGGTTAGGTTAGGTTTGATTGGGTTGGCTAGGTTAGTTTGGATTAGGTTGGGTTGTTTTCGTTAGGTTAGTTTGGT
This sequence comes from Medauroidea extradentata, assembly GCA_003012365.1. Taxonomy (NCBI): domain Eukaryota; kingdom Metazoa; phylum Arthropoda; class Insecta; order Phasmatodea; family Phasmatidae; genus Medauroidea; species Medauroidea extradentata. The sequence goes on from PNEQ01131535.1 coordinate 4,510, forward strand.
TTGGTTTGGGTAGGTTAGTTTGGGTTAGGTTTATCTTGATTTAAGTTAGCTTGGGTTATGAAAAGTGCGGTTAGGTTAGATTAGGTTATGTTAGGTTAGGTTAGGTTCGGTTATGTTAGGTTGGGTTACGTTAGGTTGTGTTAGGTTAGGTTTGGTTAGGTTAGGTAAGGTTATGTTAGATTCGGTTATGTTAGGTTAGGTTTGGTTGTGTTAGGTTGGGATAGGTTAGGTTGGAATGGGTTAGGTTAGGTTGGAATAGGTTAGGTTGGTTTAGGTAAGGTTGGGTTAGGTTGGTTAAGGTTAGGTTGGGTTGGATTTGGTTAGGTTGGGTTTTGGTCAAATTCGATAATATAAGGTTGTGCTAGTTTAAGTTAGGTTAGGTGCAAACTAGTAATCATTATTGAAAGTGAAAAATAGTGAAAGAAAGTGAAATTTAGTGCATGTAAATACAACTTAGTGCCATAAAGTGTAGCTTAGTGCAAGAAAGTGCAACTTAGTGCAATATAATGAATCTTTGTGCAAGATAGTGCAACTTTGTGCAAGAAAATGCAACTTAGTGCAAGAAAGTGTAACTTAGTGCAAGAAAGTGCAACTTAGTGCAAGAAAGTGCAACTTAGTGTACGAAAGTGTGCCTTAGTGTACGAAAGTGTAACTTAGTGTACGAAAGTGTAACTTAGTGCAGGAAGGTGTGACTTAGTTCTAGAAAGTTTAATTTAGAGCACAATGTGACCCTAGTACACTATGTGCAGCTTATTGCAAGCAAGGGTATGTGAAGTTGGTATGTGTTTAGATTAGGTTAGGTTGAGTTAGGTTAGGTTGGATAAGGTTGGGTTAGGTTAGCTTGGGTAAGCTTAATTTGGGTTAGTTTTTGTTGGGTTGGGTAGGTTAGGTTAGATTAAGTTGGGTTGGGTTGGTTAGGTTTAGGTTAAGGGTTATGTTAGTTTGGTTTGGTTGGGTTGGGTTAGTTTTGGTTAGGTCAGATTAGATAATTTTAGGTTTTGCTAGGTTATGTTACGTTGGGTGCAAACTAGTAATTCTTAGCGAAAGTGCAAATTAGTGCAAGAAAGTGCAACCTGGTGCAAGAAAGTGCAACTTAGTACAAGAAAGTGTAGCTTAGTGCACAATGTGACCCTTTGTATACTCTGTGCATATAAGTGCAAGCAAGGGTAGGTTAAGTTGGTATGTGTTTAGATTGGGTTTGGTTAGGTTGGATTAGGCTGGTTTAGGTTAGTTTGAGTTAGGTTAGGTTGAGTTAGGTTTTTGTTGGGTTTGGTTAGGTTAGGTTTAGGTAAGTGTTAGGTTATTTAAAGTTGGGTTAGGTTAATTTGGGATATTTTGGCTTTGATAAGGTTGGGTTGGATTAGGTTGGGTTGGATTAGGTTAGGTTGGGTTAGGTTATGTTGGATAATGTTATGTTTTGTTAGGTTATGTTAAGTTAGGTGTAAACTGTTAATTCTTAGTTAAAGTGCAACTTAGTGCTTGAAAGTGCAACTTAGTACAATAAAGTGCAAATTAGTGCAAGAAAGTGCCACTTAGTGCAAGAAATTGCAACTTACTGCAAGAAATTCCAACTTAGTGTTGGGTTTGGTTAGGTTGGGTTAGGTTAGCTTGGGTTAGGTAAGTTTGGGTTAGGTTAGGTTGGGTTAGGTTAGGTTGGGTTAAGTTAGGTTGGGTTAGGTTAGGTTGGGTTAGGTTGGGTTAGGTTAGGTTGTGTTAGGTTATGTTGGGTTAGGTTAGGTTGGATTAGGTTGGGTTGATTTAGGTTGGGTTGGGTTAGTTTAGATTGGGTTGGGGAGGTTGTGTGGTTAGGTTATGTTGTGTTAAGTTGGTAAAATTTAGATATACTTCATGCAAACTAAAACACAAAATGGGCAGAAGTTAATGAAAGTGCAAGACCTGCTACTGCCATAGGTGCTTTGTGTGAGTCACATCGAGAAGTTTATCCAAATGTTAATGAAAGGATAAAATTACTGCCTGTGATTCCAGCTTCTACTGCAACAGCAGAACGAAGTTTTTCTACTCTTAGCAGACTAAAAAATTATTTAAGGAGCACTGTTTCAGAATCGCGTCTTGAAGGACTTTCTCTGCTTTCCAGTCATAGACATATTCACATTTCCGACGAGACTGTGATCAGTAAGTTTATGAACTGTGGTAATGCAAAAAAACTTAATTTTGTGCTTTGATGTGTGATATTCTGTCTTTTTTGCTTTAAATGTATATTGGAATAGTGGAAATTTTAATTCGTATACTCTACAGTAGCTATTTGAGTGTTAAAATTTTCTTTATTTTTTCTACAATTTACCTTTTTAACAGTTAAATTATTTTCGTCATGTGGCTGAGGAATGCCGTATATGCCATACATGTTTGGATTTGAATGGACATTTAATTGACTTGAAACGTTTCTCATAAAGTGTGTTGTTCTGTGATTATACTGTCTTACCTGCGTAGTATAGTGAAATGATTGTACTATGTTATCTTATTAGTATAATATGTTTTGGTGAAATGCTAAACTAATGTCCAATTGACTGAGTTAAATTGTAACAATTTAAATTACACTGTGACACAATATATATGATTATGGTGTTAATCTGCTGCAAATGTGTGTACAGTATATGTATGGGTGAGTTTCCGTTATTAATTTGTACATTTCTTTATTTTACAATCCTTTCTCTGTTACCTGTGAACGATGTACTACTAGTGACAATACTAATACTCATCAGCTCTCTCCCCCCTGCCCCGAAAAAATTTCTGCATACACCCCTGATGCGACTATTTATAGACATACTTTATCTGTTTTCACCAAATGACTTCGAATCTACTGTGCTGAGCGAAACAGTTACTTTACAGGTTTAAAGTAACCCCGATTTACGGTACCAAAAACTTCTTCACACATTTCAAGGACATCTTGTACACAGCTTGGAATTATTTACTCGTATTTTTGTAATTTTCGCACGCGCAACTGTACACCATGATAAATTGACTGCTATGGTTCGAACAGAAAGTTATGCTTTGTCTGTGTTTGTGACGGCAACTGTACACGAAATGTAACACGATGTGAAAAGGTTTCCTTTTTTGTAGGGACGTCCGAAAGTGGCTTTATTTTTCTGGTATTAGACTAGAATCCAAAAGTGTGTGTAGTCTTGTTCTACGTCTCCTGTTGGGCCACAGTTTTGCGGTGTGTCGCGGAAACTGCTTCTATTCAATGATTGAAAATTCCACTGTAGAGTTGCTGATCACCTATAAATAGAGGCCGGGAAAATTTGCAGGTTCACTGACCTGTAGGTTAGCTTACAAGAATATTTGTGAAATCGTGCAGACAGCAGCTGTTTACTAGCTGCTCGCTGACACAGTGAAATTCGCCTGTATTCCATTACAGTTTTATTATTGGCTCAGCTACTTCCAGGAAGTATCGAGTAAGTCAATGACCAATTTTAAACGTGATACAGACCTATAGTTGCTGGGATTCTAGCTTGCGCCTAACAGAAAACGCGAATTTTTCAGGTCTCTAGGCAGGAGGCATTATTCTTTACAGGGGATATCCCAAACCATTTCCGCAATATGGCAGCAAATCCCGTAAACATATTTACCGCATTTGTTTGCAGATAAACACTGATAATGACTAGGTCTAAGCGTGATTGTAGTTTCGCCTTAGTTAGATATATTGATGTACGATTCGTTTTGAATATATCTTCAGTGTTGCTAGTTACTACAGAACTAAAAAATTTGTATAAATACATTTGTGAATAAAAGCTATTTACAAGACAAAAAAAAATTTCAAAAAAAAATCTAATATGTATGTTCAGGGAACATTATGATGTTGGCATTACTCTGAGCCAAAAAAAAAAAAAAATAGTTTGGTTGCCAGAAAACAAAGCAGATAACAAAATCAATTTATGAAATACTTCCTTTGCTACGATCCTAAAGCACGGCTCCAGCAATTCTCATTTACTTTATAATGTAAATACTAGAAAAAAGTGGGCGGAGTTTGAGCCCGACTGCCCTAACTGCAGCGCCAAAGATGCAGAACATTCACGGTAACTTGGTGAACTGCAGCTAAACAACAAGGGGTTCAAGCTTCTTCTACGACCGTGGACTACAGAAACCTGCATGTCCTTAATATGTGATTATTAGAAGCATGTATAATTCGTGTTATAATTTGGTGGTAAGATAGACTTTAAAGCTCTGTATATAGCCGAGTACAGTCTGTGACTTCCTTGGTATCAAGAATTTACGTGTTGACAATTACGCGTGTAAACTGTTTACAGGATATTGGTTACTCTGCATTTGGCCTAACAACTGACTAGAATTGACCTCTGAGGCAGACCACGACATTGCCGGCCAATGATACATCGGACAAACTTGTAACAGCTTGCAATCTAGTTTGTTGTTAGAAAGAAACGCGAGTTTTGTACGTACCTAGTGATTTTGTACCGTGAGCTACCAATAAAATTAGCCAGTTTTTTTTAGTGTAAGAAAACATTTGGAATGGCCACAGGTTTCACAGAAGTTGACGAACTAAGAATTCTAGACATACTGAAAAGGCAGTAGTTGAATTGTTGAGGTTTTTGTAGTCTTACTAAAAATGTTGAACGTCTGAAACGTTATCAACTGCATGCAGCGCAAGAAAACGTCTAGTATTTCAATTTCAACTACGACACACTATTATGGTAGCGTTACAAAACATTACCTCAAGTTGTTGCTAGTGACGTGAAAAATTCGTGTTTTATTTTTGGGCACAAACTAGAATTCAAATTTACTGTGGCATCGTGACAAACAATTGAACTTGGAATTATTTTCAAGGACAGGAAGTTTTCGCGAAAATGTTTTTGCACCGCTTTATTTCAATGCCTTATGTGCACATCTGCAGTTCTGCTTCATGGTTATTGGCAGAGTGTCTATTTAAAGAGCCGTATCTTATTTTGCTGAGCCAATTACAATAACGTTCCTGCAACACCACACGTCTATGATTTGCCGGCAGAATCCCAAGATCCAATTACTGACCATGAAGCAGAACTGCAGATGTGAACGTAAGCTACTGAAATCAACTGGGGGGAATTATTTTTTTGCCAAAAGTTAATGGAGTTAAGGATAGCCTAACAGGTAAATGAATGTGCAATATTTTTCCTGCGGATGTCTTCGCGTCTCTCCATATGGAGAAAAGCGTATGTACGTCACTTGAGATCGTCGTAGGCGATGCGTTCTGATAAGATGTTGTAGGCGTTAAGTAAGGTTGGTTTGAAGAGGCCAATGCGAAATTAGTCTCGTTTCGTTCCCACGCGAGTGAAAGTAGACACACATGTATACTGTACTGGCTATACAGAGGTTTTCGTTTTCACAGTCAGTATTCCACCTGGTGGTTTAGTAATTTCGTAAGTTAGTACGAGCCAATTAGAATGAATATGAATATATTTTGGTCAGCGCTTAACATCGAGATCTTAAGCGCTGGTGAGAGGTGACAGGATGTGAGTATGTAGCAGCGTCAGAATGAATTTGGGGGGGGGGGGAACGGGAGATTCCCGAGAAAAACACACAACAGGTTCTTAGGGGGGAGGGGTCGCCCGCTCCGCCCCCTCTTAAATCCGCCACTGAGCTCTCTCTGGATGCCTAAGAGTATCAAACCTGGACGTTACTCTACATCGATTTAATATTTATTTTCCAAAATCAAAACACATTAACATAATTATACATTTAAACTCGTGGCTTAGCCACACCTCTATATAATTTAGTTAATAGCCTTCGAGTTGTCTTTCCCATGCCAGCTCAAGGTTGCTGGCTAGCTTTCATTCCTTGGTTTCCAACTTTCCCGTCCCTGCTGAGTTAAGACTTAACTGGCCGTGACACAATTTAACACTCCTTTCAAACCACGCAGCTCCCCAGTGTGGGAAACCAAATTAAATAGAAATTATAAAAAACTTATTATTGTAATTGAGAAAGTTTTAACACAGAACCCAGATTGCAACACAGTTTTAGCCTATTCTCTACGACAAATCTAACCTAAATTACTGTATTTACGTTGTACATGTTGGATCACTGTTAAGGGCTAAAAGGCTTGTAACAGTATCTAGAGCTGGAATGGATCAATCAGAGTTTTGGAATTAGAGTTCTCGAAATACATCAATCGTGTAAAATGTAGGTTATCTATAACAGTGGGATTTTTGTTTTATGCATTTAGTCAGCGGGAAAACAAGCGATTTTCAATAACTAAGTTTTGCGTGTTTTTACGTACGTCATTAAATTCCCGCGTCTGTAGTTATGAAGTTATTTCGAACTTTGTGATTTTCGTTGCAGAAGTTATTGTCCGCAAAAGTTTGTCGTGTAGAATCAGCACTCCAACCCTTCATTGTTCCTCGTGTCCCTGTCGTCATGCTCTTGTTTCTCTAGAAAAATGTCAAACAGCCGGCTCGCTGATGGAAGCGGGCCTGTCAATGTTTCACGTCGAGCAACGTGCGCGAACAATGGCCGCGGCTGACGGTGGTATGTTAACGAGTCATGGCTCTCTAAGCTGCAGATGAAATAGTCATGAGAGGAGTTTGTAAGGTTCTCTTTCCGGCGTGACCGTCGGACAGTGAGGAGGGGACAGCTAAACCAGGAAAGAGATCAAAGGGACACGAAGGCTCTTTAATAACGTATTCTCTTTCTGCCCGGGGGCGATCCCCTAGCGTCTAGTTTCCTTTCTTTCCTTTCAGCATTTCACAATGTCTTCCCTCCTTCTTCTACTTCTTGTTGTTCTTCTTTGTCCAGCTGTCCGTCAGTCGTCAGCCTTCCATGACGTCATGAGTGAGAAGAGGTAAGGTTGTACTGCCTAAGACGCCAGATCCCTCCCTCGAATTTACGTTAGTATCTGTGACGTCACCTGGGAAGCCGAGGATGCCATTTGAGTTAAGACGGAAAACTACAATAAGCAGCACATGATTCGCTTTATTTTTAAAGGTCACTAACCTAAAGAAGAAAATTTTAAGAATTCACTGACTAATTCCCTTTCAAAACAAAGCGATTCACATGTACTTTCAACACCCGCCATTCGTAATTAGATAGAAATATGTAAATTTTTTAAAAATTTGATAGTTAAGAGAAAATAAATATTTCTTTGTGAACTCATATAGCTATTCTAAATTCATGATAGCTTGAAAATGCTGATGCAAAATTGAGAATAATTACCGTGGCAAACTATACTGCAGATTACGCCGATCCAAAAATTTAAACCGTTATCGGTGAAAGTTCTGCATTCCATTCAGTCTTGCATAAACTATGTATATAAGGTACACTCACACACACAACAAATGTTTCACATAATCATGTGCAACTTCGCTTGACGACTATAACACAGCGAAAATACAGTTCTGCAGCATCGCCCGCTTGGTGGAAATATTAACTTTGATGTGGGTCCAGTGTTTTCGCTGTGGGCTGGGTTACGGCCAGGTTATGTAGATTCTCTAACCGAAGGCTAACGTGAAACATATTATATATATATATATATATATATATATATATATATATATATATATACATGGTATATTGTTCGGGAAGAAACGCATTGCAAGTGCACCACAAAATGTTGTACGACGACATTTTTACGTGCAAAAGTTGGCAACACACTTCGGAGGAAGTCCTCTCTTCCGCTCTAAGCCCAGGTACATGGTCGTAGAAGAACAGGCCTGGACACTCGCCTATCTAACAATATATTTTGCTTGACTCCCTTGTTGTTTGGTTGTAGTTCGTCAAGTTACCAAGAACGTCGTAATTTTTGGCACCGTAATCCGGGCGGTCCGACTCAAACTCCGCCCACTTTTTTCCATTGTTAAATTTATAAATTAATTAAGATTGATGGAGCCTTTCCTTAAATTTGTGAGCGAAGGGAGCGTTTCATAAATTGATAAAAAAATACGTTTTAATAAATTGTTTATCTTAGTGGAAAGGAAGTGGGTGGAGTTTGAGTCTGACCGCCGTAACTGAAGCGCCAACAAATCACAATATTCTCATTAACTTGGTGAACTACAGCCAAACAACAAGGGGTCAAGCAAAATACATTGGTAGATAGGCGAGTGTCCAGACCTGTTCTTCTTCGGCCGTGCCCAGGTATCATTGTTTGCATGTACGTTACGTAAAGTAAATGTACAATCGTGTTTGGACTTCTCGGGATTATGAATTGCGCCCAAAATATACAAGTGGAAACAGTAGTGATAAGTTATCTGTGGAACGCAAGTTTGGACTAACTACAGTTCTATGTTGCCACATTGTGCATATTATAATATATTTAAGTATTTAATTGGTTTAAATTAATGTTTTTGTAAATCGAACAACCATACCTACGCCACACGATTAGTATGAGGAGGACGTCTGCAATCAGTGCTTTTTTACTGTTACAAACTCGCAAATATAAGGTATGTTCTGTAGGGATACCAGTCACTGATTTACTATAGATTTCTCTTTGATTACATCCATTTTATTACAAAGTAATTCACACACATACAATTATATATATGGGGAAATCTACTGAAATTCGCTTTCTTTTGAGACCAAAATGTCTTCATTCTTTGTGAGTGAGCCTGCTAACGCTGCTCTGTCCAAGGGGCAGCTACCTCTTCTTAGATTGCACGTCTCGGCGAAACTCGTTCGTCAATATCCTCTTGCGGAAGAGATCTCTATCAAAGGCATCTTCGAGTTTGAGAGTTGTAGCAGTTGGAAGTCTTCCTTAGTGTTTCTAAACCAGGGCATCATGATTTTGAGTTTGAATCAAAACAGTGAAAGAGCTTCTTAGACAACATGTGTGTCTGTTTATATATATGTATATATACACACAGGATTTTGGTAATTATAGGTACAAATGAAAGAAGTGTGTCGAGGACGTTGAAACAAGCACATAATGCAATCCGGAAAACGACGGTTTTACGTTACGGCGTATGGACACGTGCAAACATGGAAATGTTGCAACGCTGTTATCAATGTCTGTAGCTTTGGTGTATGCCAGCTCTGTTGATAGTGGCCACGAACTACAGCAATGCTTAGGGACGGTTGCCACTGCATTCGGAACACACCTGGAATTTCTGAACGTGCACTGGCATCGATGCGAAGACGTGCTGAAGCCTGCCTTCACGTGAACGGTTCCCATTTGGAACCCTTGTTTCATCTACATGTGTAGCATTTTGACGTTTTGATCCTCGGGAACACCGGTAGTACATCGCTCCTGTCGTAACATGTAATGTGTCATATTGAGAAACCAATGGTTTCCGAAACTATGATAATTAGCATTATTTGATTGTTTCATTGTCCTCGACACACACATTTCGTTTGTACCTATAGTTACCAAACATTCTGTAAAAGTAATTTAAACACAAACAAGTTTTTAAATATTTACGGTTGGAATAATTTCCTAACATATTTTCCGCAGAGACGTTTTTTAATGAAATTGTCAGTCATTAAATCAACTAACTTCATGTTTGAAGCCATAGAGCATAAAAAATATCTAAACAGTGTCTGAAGAAATTTTTTCTCAGAAAACGACAATAGCAATAACTCTTTTAAACACAGTGTTATCCACTTCAATTTTTTTTACTGAACACTGAAATACTTAGTAATTTCTTACGTTAAGTCAATAATTTGTACAAATTTTGATACTATGTAATAATTTAAAATTCTTGTAATTATGTTTGCGTTGCGTTTAAAGATTTCTTATGGAATAGTTACTTATCAAATTAATTATCCTTAATTATTATACTTTCAGAAAGCAATGATGCCGTGTCGCAAGTATTGCAGACAGAGCCGTTAATATGCCTTGAATATTGAAGACTACATTGATTGTACGTTAGAGGTCGCCACTTGGTACAAACTTTATCATTTTAAACCCAGGGCTTGTCGGTACTGTTTGTAGGTATTCAGGTGCACGACATTGTTACTCTCCGCTCTTAGAATACTCATTACACAGTCTCTGTTTGCCAATACACTTCTCTATGCGCTCTTTCAACGATTTCCCTCATAGAATAACTCTCTTTAACGGTCAGCACTTCTTATGTCTCAGGATATAAGCTAGAACACGAGTGCACGAGCGTTTTTTTTTTTTTTTTTAGCTTCACCCAACGTCGTTGTTATTGTACCGTCATTTGTGTCATAAACTAATTCTACTCGTTTTCGTACTTCAGTGCCTGAGTTAATAGCGCCTTGTGACAGACAACAACTTATCAAATTATACAGTTTTATAATTTTAAATTATCACTTCGGCAATTAATTGTTTTTTAAATGTGTTCATAACAATTGTACAAGATTTCTATATTAGGCATTATTTCATAAACATTACTTATTTTATTTCAATTTTTCACTTGCGTTTTACACTTGACTGGAATCAGCGAATGATGGCTTATTTCGAGTGACGTTTACTTAATTTAACATATTACTGTGTATTTACATTGGTTGCAAGTGATTTTAACTGATTATAAATATTATCAGTGTGTTTATAATTATTTACCAATGTTTTCAAACTTAATAACTATTGATTTTAACTGAGTATTAGTGACTTACAAAAGATAACTAGTGACTTTTACCTTATTATCAAATACATTTAACGATGAACAGTGAATTTTGACTGATTAGAGGTTTTTTCGTTACTAATTACCAGTATTCTTAACAAATTACCAGTGGTCATTAACCTATTTCGGAAGCAGCAGTCTCAGCAGAGAAAATCAATGAGTGACGACTGGATACAAGTGGATATCTTTAAGAATTTTTTTAAACAATATTTTTGTTTTGCGGTCAGAATTACTTCAGTAAAACCGTCTTATCATTATTTTTATACGATCGTACAGGCACACTTGCCTTTGGCATAAAAAGTAATTACAATGATTTGTAGAGAAAATTAAAAATTTTAAGTTAAGTGTCCGTAATATTTGCTTCATAGTTTTTAATAGACGGTGAATATGTCCTCGTCAGTAAAATTGGTTCTAACAAATATACCAATACCACAGTAATTGCAGTTATGGAAATTATTATTTTTTTTTTCACAAATGGTAATGAAATATTTGCAGATGTCAGATAAAGGCATGAAAGGCAATGAAATATATATGATTTTTGATTGTTAATTTGCTATACTTATTTCAACCAAGATATAAGTTAAAAATCAATTGTGACCCTTGTAATGTAACGTACAGAAAATATAATTCACGTTATTTTCACAAATTTAAAAATTTCTTCTCAGATTTTCATAAAAGCGAAAATTGAAATAATTCAATAACTCGACTGATGCCGTACTTTAAAGAGAGGCACCGAATACTCTAAATATAGGATACGACCCAAAAGCTAAAACGAAAAAAAAAGTAATAAATAATTTCAGAGCCTACGGACAAGGCCCTGAGTAACAAAAAGTAGTCGCAACGCCTCCTACAAAAGTCGTCACGATCGTGTCAAAGCTACATATTTATTGACATTTTCCTCCGGCCATGCGCTTCCTGGAATCACATTGGCAACTTCAAACGGAATGAAACTGCGAATTTACGGTTTCGAAGGACGCGTGCAAAAGTTTACCATCGTCGATTTCATCTCAAACTGGCAATTTTGGTCACAATCTTACAGCATTCAATATTTGGGACAGTAAGGCCGGGTTTATGAACTACGCAACAAAGCAAGAACGCTAGAAACTCAACGCAACAAATTTTTCAGTCGTTTATAAACATAGCATGCGACACGATGTAACCAACAAAACCACTCAAAAATTTCTGAGAAGCAACAGAAAGTTTCTCTCTTACGTTATGTCACTCATGTTTGTTTTTTAAATATTTGGTTGTTTCGGTATTTTGAAATAGTAACCAAATGCATATATATATATAAGCATAGTGTATTTTAAGACTCTTTCTAAACAAACACAAAAAAGTATATAACCAATTAACGGAATCACAGCCTTCTAAATACAAGTCGAAATTGGTTTCGAATGTTTTCGCCAAACAAACCGTCGATTAGAAAGCAGTGAAACGAAAGAAGTTTAAAGTTGGCGAACTCTTGTGTTACAGTCTTGCATACTTGCGTTTCTTGCGTATTTTATAAACGGGTATAGATCAAATTGTATGTTCAATTTTTTGCATCTTGCATTCTTGCGTAGTTTGTAAACCCGGGTTAAAACATGTTTGAATTATAACATTCTTGTGTTCATCATATCTATTATTTATGCTATAAAAATTTCCTGAGTTAAAATTTCTCTGTTACATATAAACGGAATTAGTTGTAACTTTATGTATTTCATGAAATGCTTAAAAAATTTCGGTGATAATAATGGTTTTATGTTCCTTTGCATAGGGCTGTTTAACTAAGATATGTTTTAAGAGTACGATGCTAACAGTTATTATTATTATTTCCGGCCTTCTGAAAAGCCAGATTTTTAGACATAGCTATAATATTTTCCCCGCAATGACAAGTCTTCGCGTTTTTTGTATTCTTGACTTCTTGTTGTGTTATGTATTCCTTGTGGTCGTTTTCTCACGTGAACGAACATCAAGTGATTAATTTCAAAATAGTATAGCCTATATATATATATATATATATATATATATATATATATATATATATATTGTTTACTATAGCACAGTCATCGTCTGCCACAGCTATGCAGATAACTGTGTATGAATCGTGCCTAGTTTTTAGCTATACAACATTCATGTTATTAACTTAACTTAACTTCACTTAACATAGGACACATTACATTTTCCGGGAAATATTCTGGAATACCTAACACACACGCACATATATAGTCTATTACACACATAGAATTCATACGCACATTTATAGTATATTATTACACACATAGAATGTCTGTAAGTATGTGTTCCTACACCATTCACCCGATTGTTAAGAATGTTTGGTGAGTTGTGGTGCGTGTACACACGAATGTTCTTTTGTGAAGATATTCTATCCATAAAAAGGTTGGAGTGGGGGTGGAAAATGGGGCAGAAGAACAGATCGGGCATTCAAAAATTAAGTGCAAAATTTACGTGGTCAAAATGTTTATAAAACGGTCACTATTGACCCTTCATCTTGAACGTAATAATTTTTTCCAGGTATTTGTATTTTAAAAATAATTTTACTGCAACTTTTCGCTTATATATATATATATATATATATATATATATATATATATATATATATATATATATATATATATGGAAATTTTTAGTACTGAAATAAACGTTTGTTTAAGTAATTTTTGAAAAAAATTTATCTTTAAAAGATTTTGATAATTAAAATACATATATTGCAAATTAATTTAGATAATTTCGAATAATTTAGTTTTGCACTGTTCAAAGACGCATTCAATGGAAAACCAAACTAAGTAGTGTACAATAGCTATTAATGAATATATATTACATTATATTGTGTTATGTTATATCATATCGAATTATGTTGTACTATAGGCCTATTATATTATGTTTAATCATATTGTATTGTGTTATAAAATATTATAGTTCAATATAATGTAACATAATATTAAATGCTAGTATATTATATTACATTGTCTTATGTTATTGCTTTGCGATGCCGACACTACGGCAGATGGCGGAGTGTGGTGCAGGCAGCAGTAAATCTGTGGCGGTGTGGGAAGTGTACACTGCGCACTGCTGTGTGGCAGAAGCTAGTAGAGAGACTACACCGACAAGTCCCCCTGGGCGAGCTCATGTTCCTCGCCGCCTGCCGATGACATATTTCACGGCCGACATCGCACCGCGCCATCCCCCCTCCTCTGCAATCCCACCCCCGTGACGTGACCATTTACAAGCCCTGTTTCAATGGGCGACACCAACCCACCCCTCCGCCAAGCGTCGCGTCGCGTTAATAGACTCCCCCCCTTTCCCCCCCCGCAACTGTCCACGCTCTTCACGAACTATTCTCGACACACCCCTCTTTCCCTTGATCATTCTTTTCGCCCGCTCAATGTTGTCGTACGCACGATAATTCCGGTACCAGGTACCGAATAGTTTCTTTCATTTCTCGGTAACAACGTCGTTTTTAAATTACACTTAAGTGTTAGTTTTTAGTAAACAGCGTTTTTAAAACGGACAACATGTACAAAAATATTTCTTCAACGATGATACCAGAAAGAATGAAAATTTACAAACCCGGGGCGCATGACATAGAGTGTAGAGTGAAGCTGTTGTTCAGAAAATTCACACACCAGTACGTTCTTCAACTACGTTACCGGTGCCCAACGTATTTTATTTTTACATTTACATAGTATTTTTTTTATTTTTGTTTACTTAATTTGCATTTCCATCCAGTTTTGATCTATATTAAAAGTTTCCAGCATCTTGGTGATCGATACGTTAGTTAAAAATCGAATGAAAAATGTGTACTTAACAGACAGAAAAAGCGAGTCAATGAAACCCTATATAAATACATTGTTTCGGAACTATGTATACAACAACGATATATAATGAACAGGTAAACAAACATACACAAAACTGTGCTAATCTAAACGTGTTAAAATAAACTATGCTAACGATATTTTACACTAAGGTCAAACAAGAGTTCTTAAACAGGTTTAAAATCCTACGAAGTGAAGTAACGGTAACAAATTAGTGTAGAATTTGGGAAGACCCGGTTTCTATTTTCGACTCCAGACTTCCCGATTTCGGTTCTCCATGGTTTTTCGAAATGGTTACAGTGAAATACTGGGATGGTTCTCTTAAAAAGGTCATGGCCGGTTCCTCTCTCCGTTTCTCTCAGTATATCAAGTTGTGTTGCCGTTTATAATAACCTATGTAGTTCGAGTGAGTGAGAGATTTTGGTCAGCTCTTAACATCGAGGTCTTCAGCGCTGGTGAGGTGTGACATGAGGTGAGTATGGAGCAGCGCCGGAATGAAAGGGCGTGGGAAACGGAAGATCCCGAGTAAACCCGCCGACCAACGACATCGTCCGACACGGTTCCCATATGCGAAAATCTGGGGAACGGCCCCGCTGGGAATAGAACCGGAATCGCCTTGGTGGGAGGCGAGAGGTCTGACAATTAGGTCACGGCGCCCACTTATATAGTTCGAAACTAATATTGAAACTAGTTAACTTTGAACAAGAACAGAATGCGATCGTTACTTGTTTGGTGCAAGTTTTACCACTAAACGATATGGACGTTTTTGGCGTGAATTATTTCTGCCTACGATACTACAGTGGTCGAAGTGAAAGAAAATTAGTTATGTTAGGGTGAACTAAATTTGTTACAGCTAACACTACTACGAAAACTAATTCTGCCAATTTTTTTTCAATTCGGAAACATTGCAAAATAACTTGTAAAAAAATTACATTAAACAAAAGTATTGCCCCAGCTCAAAATTTGTTCTATAAAATTTACGATTTCATAGCTAAACGATAATTTGTTCACATGTATTATGCACCCATATTGAAAAAAAAATCCTAATATTTGGTATCAAGAGTTCACTGACGCTGTTTTTGCCGTATGTACCATAAATGTAGTGTCTATTACAAAGTAATGTAAAGCATACCAGAATTAGAGCGTACTTGTATTCTGGTACGTTCTGTACTTTTATCACCCTCTACCTACGCCCGTAAATTCCGGCACCCGCTGGCGGTTGCATTTTACGCCCACTCCCCTTTTTCCGCCCACGTTTAATTAAACCACCTTCCCCTCTCCGCCCCTCACACGGTGGGCGTGGTCGAAGATGCAGGTCCCAGCCCGACCAAGTCCGACACTTGCCATAAGTATGCCTCTGTCGCCGAATTCCTGAGAGGCAACATCGCAAGGTGCTCTCACGTATCAGCGACTTTTCTTTACCCCCGTTAATACTCTTCTTATACCTCCTCCTTCGCTGATTCTCCGATAGGCCTGTCCTTTTCTTATCTCCTGCGCTCGCCCGTTTATTAAACGGGTAGGTAGGGGAGGCACGGAGATGCTGGTTAGGGGATGTGGAATAAGGAGGGGAAGGGGTGTTTCTCTCCAGCGTCCCCATTAAAACAACTTTATCAGTTTGCCCGCCAGGAGCGTTGACGTGGGTACTTCCTCTCTCTCCCGGGGTCTTCTATTCAATCTACTCACCCCCTTACTCACCCCCGCGGGGAAGGGGGTGAGAGGATCCTGGGTGTATAGTGGTTTCCGACTCGGTACTCGCTGCTCAAGTTCTCGAAAAGTTGAGAAATGTGCCGCAGAGATGGTGAGAATGTATGTTAAGTTCCCCTTCACCCACGCACGTATAGGTTGTTTACGATAAAGTAGGCACTTTTCTAGATCATCTCGTACATAATATTAGTTTTTCTGTGACCACAGGTATTAAGGGGCCTCCCTAGATAGGCTGTGTTTGTGTGTGTGAGGCAGGAGCGGTAAAGAATCCGTTAACCGACGTATGTAATATATTATCGCCTCTCCACGCAAGCTACTTAGCTGGCGCGCAGTGCTATACTATTTTCTGTTCCTATGCGATTTTAAGCGGTAGCCTGATTATTTTATTTGTGGCCAGCATAGTCCAAATTCTGATACTTTTTTCTACAGATGTGTTTTTCAGATACGGCAGTAAGGAAAAGCCATTTACGGCCATTTTGAGGGGCCGGATATTATGTTGCTAATTAATAGGGACAGAAAAATTTCGCGAATTCAATTACATGCAGGCTAGAATCGATTGTACTATGCATACCCAAGCCACGAATATTCGTCAACTAGTTTCTACTCAGTGGAACAGCAGACAGTGAACGAATAAACAGGGCTTGAGTATGCATACTACAATGGATTTTAGCTTACAGGTAATTGAATTCGCGAAATTTTCCAGTCCCTACTAATAAATGTGTCGAATTTTTAAAACTAAGCGTTTATTCTTTAAGTAGATACACAACTATAATGCACGTTTAATAGTTTCGTCAAAAACACTTGTAGTAACGAGCTGCATCGCATTTGAAGCGCAGGTATTCAGACCCCTTGATTTTTTATCTATACACTTTGATTGTTGCCTGTATTTGTTTGTACTTAAAGTGACCGGAAACTGGAAATTATCTGGAAAGAAAAAAAAGGAACTAGTGATAAATTTATCCCGTACCACTTATACCAGTTGCTGCTCCGTTGACTTCCATCCAACAACCTACCATGACACCAGTATATTCAAGTATAGGTCTCGGAGAACAAATGAAAGTACATAAAAGGCGTATGTACCACCCATTTTGGAACAACGGAACTTCTGCAGTTAATTTGGCCTACAAAGTTTCTATAATGTTTTATGCTTCAACAAGACAAATGGAATTGTTTCTTACATTGTATACAGTTGGCATTACTTCACTTCTATTGGTCAGCCGCAGAACAATCTTTCTTTCTCCGGAAGGTTACCAATCAAAAACTCAAGAAAGGTACTGAGGGCGTGACAGTTGCATGAAACTTAAGAGTGCTGTGTAGATAAACAAACGCTGAAAACATATATTGACTTCTACGATTTTTTCTAAGTCAATATGGATGAAATACTCAATGACAATCCTCACTGAGAAAAAAATTTTGTTGGTGCAAACAAAATTTGTTTGAATGAACCAAATCATTTGTTTGTATAGGGGCAAAGAAATATTTGTTTGCTCGTACCAAATTATTTTGTTCCCCTAATTTGTTTGAGGCAAATAGCTGAATTTTGTTAGCAGTACCAAATATTTAGCTTGCCATAAAAATATTTCGTTGACCATATTA
>PNEQ01131536.1:0-22146 GCA_003012365.1 Medauroidea extradentata
AAAAAAAAAAAAAAAAAAAAAAAAAAAAAAAAAAAAAAAAAAAAAAAAACCTTAATTAAAAAATTTATTTTTTGTTATTGCAAAAAAATGAACACACATTTAAAAAACTATATACCATTTTAAAGAGAAAAATGTTGCCTTTAAAATAAAAACAACCACAACAAAATATCTTGAACGGTTCCACAGATACAGCCCTTTAAGACCACTTAAAATTTTTTGTCGATAACGCCATGTGACTGCGACACCATCTTTGCCAGCCCGTATCTCGGGCCAAGAATTTTTTTCGGCAAAACAAAAAAATACGCATATCGTACTTTTCCCTGAACTTTAACTTTAACATACCCTATGCCTAACTCAAAAACATCTGAGACTACGAATGTAAATTTTCTTTTTGGCTGCCTGAATTGACATGGACAGGGTCGTACATAAACTTGTAAACGCCAGTTAAAATAACATAAATTTTATGTCAATATGTGTGAATTTCTAGAAAATAATTTCTGCAACTTTGTGATCTGTGTGCACTAGCGTTATGTGTTTCTGGTGAACTATTTATAAATTAGTAATTGTATAACCTTAACACACGTTCAAGAGATTACACATTGCAAAATATTTGCTAAAAAATAATTGCAAAAATTGTTTTCTAGGAGTTGTTTTTTTTATACTGTGAACTCTTGCAAATTTTAATGAAAGGGTATGGATGTTAATTTATGTATTACATATTTTTTACTATGTGGTAATTTACTACAGATTTTACATTAATAAACTGATAGTATACTGAGAAGATTTTTTAAAAATATTTTATCCAAAATTTAAAAACAAACCATGGCAACACACATTATTTCTTAGTACTAGATTTTTTTAGTTTGTGTTATTACATTTACTTTTCATCTTGTAGGTTTGTTGCAGTGCATTAAACAATATAGTGTTCTTTCATGTAATTTTTAGGCCTGTACCTCTTATTGTACAGCACCCTTGGTAAGTTATGGTCTACTTAGAAAAAAAAAGACAATAACTCAGTACTGAATAATGGATAGCCTAATATTAGCAATTCCTGCCCAGAAAACAAACGTAAGGTTAGCATTAATTTTTTATCTGACTTTACAGATAATGTAAAAAGCTACTGTGCTGAATATTTGTTGGCTCCTTCAGCTCTATTTGCTCAGCATGATAAGTAATAATGCATGTAAATTGTGCTGAAAGGTGAAATTCACACTGTCATTAATCACAACAAAGTAACAAAGGCTATTTCAGCCAATTTCCCCCCCCCCCCCCTAGTTAATCATCTTATACAACCTGACCAGTCTTTCCACTCTCCTCCTGTCCTTCAACGGTTTCCATCCCAATTCCATCACCATCATGCTAGGCCTAAAGTTCCTATCATCCTCACCAGCCTGACCCTGCTATCAAAAAATTTTAACATATTAGTTATGTTGTAGACACACAGCGTGTCCAAAAAATTCAGATGTTTTGTAGGTTTGCGTAAGGTGCTTTGTCACACCCTAAAGACTTGACACAATTACTGCGTGAAAGAGGGTGATCAAGGAAATTTATGGCATGAAGTCTGGAAGAAAATAAAAGTTGTGTTCGCAGCCCAGAAGAATTATCTTTCTGAATTTACTATGTCTTGACGCCAAAACTAATACAAAATCATATAAACATGGGGCCATGCAAGGAATATAACAAAAAGCAGTTATCTAAACCTACATTCCAGAGTATATTGTACTCATGAATGGGTTACAAAGGTGGCTTGAATAAATAAAATTTCCCAAACCCTTCCTAACATTACAAAACCCTTCATCTTATAGATTCCTTCAGCAGGAATTCCACTCCCTCACTGATTTATAAAGCATAGACTGCCTACCCCTGACATTTCACACACTGTGGGCTTAATTAAGGATTTTAATAATTATTCTGCAAACGTTACAGATTCAAGAAGCTGCTGATCATAAATTTTATAATTTGGTCTGTGAACTTGAAACTGGTTTTAAAATAGTCCAACCCTAACTGTACAGCGATTTTTCATGCATGTTGTGTGCATGGCACACTCTCACATTGTATTAATATTGCCACAATGTGTTGTGATGTTCTAAGCATGTGCAGAATAGGTGCATGCAATGTTACAAAGTAACATTCTCTACACGTCACCAGCATGTTGCCGGCACATCTCTAGCACTCTAGCACGTCGTCGGTTGTACATTTCTGGCACATGTAGGCTACATACTGCAAGATCCCATCTGAAACATTGCCAGTATGACATTTCTTGCATGGCGTGTACAGGCAATATGCTGCAAGGACCCAACTACAATGTTGCTTATGTAACTAATGTTCCTGGCATGTACATGCAATGTGCTGCATTCTTCAATATTACTATTGTAACATTTCTGGCACGTACAGATATGCTGATGATCCTGTGACCAACTTAGCACATTGTAAGATTGTAGCAGTTTCATTTCTGTCACCACATATGCTGTCTAGGAATATATCTATAAATATACGTAAACTGACCTGGACATTTCAAAAGAAGGTATGGTACATCAATTTGTAAACGTCAATTGAAATTACATATATTTTTAATGTCAGTATGGATGAATTTTTGCAAAATAGATTCTGCAACCTTGTGAGCTATGTGTGTGAGTGTGATGTGTTTCTGGTTATGTATTTATGAAGCAATAATCATGTAACATTAACACATGTTCAAGAGAATACACCATTTCAAGATATTTGCTTAAAAAATTATGTCAAAAACTGTTTTCTAGGGTTGCTCTTTTTTTTCTATCCAGTACAGTACAGTAAATGTCTTGCAAATTTTAATGAACGGGTATGAATGTTGATTATACATTACATCCTTTTTGTATGTAATCATTTACTACAGTTTTAATTTGAAAAAAATAGCTGGAGTACTGACAAAATATTTTTTTAAATATTCTATAGAATTTTACAACAAACTTTGGCAACAAATACATACTTTTCATTAATACTGGGCTTTTTCAGTCTGTTTTTTAAATTTAATTTTCATCATTACAGATTTATTGTTGTGATATAAACAATGTACAGTAAAGATAATTTTAGGCCTGTCCCTCTTATTGTACAGCACTCTTGGTACGTTACGGTCTACTTAGAAAGAAGACAATATCTAAGTAGTGAATAATGGACAGCCTAACATTGTAATTTTCGCTTAGAAAATAAACATAACGTTGGGATTTATTTTTTATCAAACTTTACCGTTAACACAAAAAATCTAGTGCTCTGAATAGCTGTTGGCTCCTTCAGCTCTATCTGCTCAGCATGATATGTAATAACGCACATGAATCCTGCTGAAAGGTTTAATTAACACCCTCATAAATCACAATAAACAAAAAAAAAAGGCTATTTCATTCATATTGCTTCACATGTCCAACACTGTGTTGTTTGCGGACCCATAATTTACACCAATTGGCATAACTGTATCAAATGAAATAATTTTGTGTTCATTTATTCAGACGCATGAAATTAGGTACTACAAGATAACAAGAGAAGATTCTACAGGCTATATGTGGAATACTGTTTGCATAAACAATAAGTGTTAAGGATTAAAAGCTTTTATTCTGTAGGCTGTCTGTGGAATACTATATGCATAAACGATAAGTCATAAAAGATTTTACTCTACAGACTGTCTAAGGAATACTGACTACATAAACGATAAGTGGTAAATGGTTTAATTCTACAAGCTGTCTGTGGAATACTATCTGCATAAAGGATAAGTGATAAAAGCTTTCATTTTAACAGGCTGTCTGTGGAATGCTGTCTGCATAAACAATAAGGAATATGATGTAATACAGTACAATTTAAATTGAATATGCAACAACATTTTACAATTAATTTAATTGACCCTGTCAATAAAGCAAGCACTTTTGAAGTTTCCCTTACTCCCCCACTTCAGGTGACATGTATCTTTCTAATACCTCTTGTTAATGAAAAAATGTATCAATGTAGGTAATGAACTTTGTATGTATATTTCATTACACTAATGATATACATTTTTTTTTTTTTTCAATTCTTCTTACAAGACTGTTTTAAAAGTGCTCATTAAAGCTGACAATATTAATTTCATTTATAATGCTTCCTTACTAGCTTTTCATGCTGATGTAGAAGTTGTAAATCATCTAATTATGACCAATGCAATTTACAGTAAACCAGCTCCAGGGGTGCAAATCTGCTTCTGAGGCAGGAGGAGCTCTGATTTCAGCAGGTGTGTGTATATACCCGCATAAAATGTGCATGTTAATGTGATATTTAAAAATTAAATATATATATGTACATACACATATCAGGTATGTTTTTAAATTATTCTTCCTATTTGACTAATTTTTCCTTATAACCTCCATTCCACGAACCCATTTTCTTCAAAGGATCTAAAATCTGGATAGGTCTGGCATTGTAACCAGGCCCATCAAGAGTCTGCTCAGACCCCGTTGATATGGTAACCTCGGGGCCCCTACCAATCCATGTTTCAACCGTTCGAAGGAGGCCTTTAATTTTTACAAGGTTATGATCAATTGAATGTTGTGATTTCACGTTATAAACATATGCTGTAGTAAAATATAAACACACAAAGTGTTGAAATGTAATAATCAAAGCATTGTGTCTCAAAGAGCTCCGGTGCCCCCCTTCCCTACCCCCTCAAAGGCCGGCTGAGCGCGTTGCAACAATGCACACAACACCCTCTCATCAGGCCTGACTGTAATACCAAGCGTATAACACTGACCAGACACCCCGTAGTTAAGGAGCAAAGAGTAGGTTTTTGCACTTCACACAACTCAAAATGTTATCATTATATATATTTATTGCTTCAAAAATTTGCAACTACCATACATCTAAACACCTTAGCCATGTGGAAAATAAATAAATATATATATATGTACATATATATCATGTGATAAAATAATGTATAGTATATATTTAAATATTGTGTATTTTCTGGGCTGTATATGTATTGCATAATCTCTGGGTTTTTTTATTTGTTTGCCTCCATATTCTCCAGTACATACTGGAAGGGTTGTAATGATATGTGGTCACTGCTTTGTTTGCAGCAGTTATCTGAAGTAACTTAGGTTGATAGGCATTGTAGGCCTAGTAGTTACAGCGCAATGAGCCATTGCGGGTGATTTGAAGTCTAGTATTTAAATTTCTGGTTTTGACTTCTACTACTGATGTGAGATAATTTTGCATTGAACAATTTGCACTGGTTACTTAAAAATAACAAGAGATGTAAGTTCACCTATTATCGTCTCTTTGGGTAAGTACCTGTTGCGTGTACATTAGACACTTCTGAATTCTTTAATATCCTAAAATATATTAGGTATGAGATGAAGTGCCTTTTAATTGCTGAAAGATTATGTATTTTAATTTTTGGAGTAAGGATTAGAAAAAAAGGATACTACAGTACACAAATAAGGAGATAAAGAAATAGGCCTATAATATGTATGCTGTGGCAATCTGAGACTCATATTTGGGAGTGGAGATGAAGAGGGTGTACAGAAAGACAGTTAGATTTATTCTTAATAGTTAGTGGACAAGGAATACGAGGGGAGGGAGAGGAAGGATACAAACCATCATTAATAGTGATGACACTGAAACGGGGCAAACTGCAGGAGAGGAAGAAGGTGGAGAGAATAGTGAGAATGTTCAAGGTGGTGAGAGGTATAAGAGGGTAGGCACAATTGAGAAACAAAGTTTATGCAGAATTTAATGGGGAAGAGAGGGTACACTGTTGTAAACTGAACTGTAAAAGAGTGGAATGAAAGAAACAGGTGGCTGTAAGGTGAAGGGATTTAGGGAGATGGTGAGTAAGCTAGTAACAGGCTTAGGCCTACTGAAATGGGAGGCAAAGACAAATTTAGGGGAGAAATATGGTACCCTGTCACAGGACAGCCCAGTTGCAGGAAGGATATCTTAATATTATAACCGGCTTACGAAATGTTATTCTTTACTACTAACCGCAGAATGAACCATGGGCCAAGGTACACAAAGTTATTGTTTTTAATAGGCCTACTGTTCACTTATAAAAACATAATCGTGACTTTGACCATTGGAAATGATATGCCTTGAACACACACACTCCAGAATTTCCAGTACTGCATAGTTACAGATTCAAAGAACTGCTAAAAATCGTTGTCTAGTGCAGTTAAGAAGCTCGAAAATACAATGTTGTACCACCGCCTAACCCTTTTTCTCTCGTACAAAAATAAGATTGTAGCAGACCCGTTTTAATAACTGAAACTCTTAATTCGCTGGTAGAGCTTTCTTCACATAAGCAGCATGCACTACAAGCACCATTCGTTTGACTCAAAACCATAAAAATATTTTGCGATTTTCTGTTGATAGTAGTATTGTACACTTTACTGCATCCTTCAAATATTATTGGTTATACTTCTGCACAAATATATTAGTCAATTCTTGTTAACAAAATACTTGCGTAACTAAACGTCAGCGGAGATTTAAGCGATACTTCCTTAAAATAATACGACAAACATACACTCAACATTAAAAATATGATTTTACTGAAATTTATATCGCAGTAAATTTATTTGTAAAACACTACTCTTGGTTGGTTATTGCCGTTCTCTCGGTAAGCAAAATAATCAACAAACAGCACTGAACTCTGGGTAAAATCCGCGTTGTCTGCGTTCTGCGCGCCGAAAAAGTTGATATAGGCCCAACATTTTCGGCGCAGGGTACGCAGACAATGCGGAAAGGCAAATGAGCGTTCAGACCGAGACAAGATGGCTGCCGCATAGGATTGTGAGTTGTATTGCTCCCATTTTAAGTGTTTAGATATATGTTAACTTAATAATATTTATTCTTTATTACGAACTAAGTTTCACTACATTTAGTTGTGCCTAACATATATTGTTTGATAACAGAATTATCACTCAGTTTACAAGTTATATGTATCACTCAGTTAACAAGTTATATGTGATTGCTAATGTTATGTTGCCGACTGTTGCTTGTCGCTTGGTAAACACCTTGTTTATTTGCTGCTACTCTTGTGTATTTGCTGAACTCAAGTTAATATCAACTGAGTAATATATTTTGAAATAATTATTGTGGAGAAACATTTTGTAGTGTACAATAATACAAGTTGGTGAATTCCGTATATGCTTTAATTACAAGTAACGTTTACATTTGCATTACATCATGTTTACATGTATTGTGCGCCGCGCGCATCTGCCGCAACTCTGTTGTTGTCGTTTGTTGTTACCAACCTTCTCGTGCTGTAAGTACCAGGTGTCCATAACACCCCTCCCCACCAACGGAAGCTAGCACGTATACCTTAATACAGAATGTAAGAATGACACACACAAAACAGAACAAACAACAAAATGTATGCATCACGTTATCCATACATTACTCAAATCGTTTGGGGGGTCGAACGCTGCGACCTGGTCGTGTGATGACTGAGCGGTGTGTTCCCGGCTGAGCATACAGTTGTAAACAGCATTCGCGTCCCTGAGGTGTCGCTGGATAACTGGAGTCGTCAAATCCGTGAAACTGTGGCTCCGTAGGTGAATCGTTATGACTTGTTGCCGCGGATGTGCCATTATGCGGCGAAGGAGTAGGTGCAGGCCCAATTGACACACTCGCACCCTATCTCGCAGGTGGAAGCTCCAAATCTGTGGATGACGACGTGATGTTTGGATGGTAGCCAGGGTCTGGAGAATTCGTAGGTGGACTTAGTCTGGAAGTTTCTTGCCAGGCAGTCTCCTGCGCTTGGTGAGGCAAGTTCCGTTTACCTGTTTCCGTATCCCGTGGTAGGGCATCCAGTGCTGTGGTGGTGCGGTGGGAAGTACATGTACCTGTGGTGCTCGTGATGTCTGTAATAGGTTCGTAGGACTCAGCCACGAATCGCCGACGCACATGGTCAGCCGAGACGTTTCTAACCATGATGTCATTCTCTAGTTTGACCTGGTAGGCTCGCGATCCTAAGTGCCCACTTATTTCTCCTGGTACCCAAACTGATTTATGTATGCCATGTTGCAACATCCAGGCCAACTCGCCAATTTGTAACTTTGGAGATGTTTCGGATGCAGGTTTCCACTCTTCAAAGGACGGATGTATCTGAGTGAGATGGGTGCGAAAGTTTCTTCCCATGAGCTCGGCATGGGTTTCCCAGTGGTGGCAGATGGGCAGGTATGCATAGCTCATAAAGTGCGTGCAACCCGAGCGTGGATATCTGAATCGTGCAGTCTTGCAGTCTTAACAGCAACTTGACTGTTTGCACGGTGCGCTCAGCAAGGCCATTGGAAGCAGGGTGGCAAGGTGTAGTGCACAAGTGACGTACACCGTTCCGTTGTAGAAAGTCATTGAACTGGTCCGAGGTGAACTGCCGTCCATTGTCAGTGACCACCACCACTGGCTTACCAAAGTCTGCAAAGATGTACTGTACATGTGTAATGAGGACTGCAGCGGATAAATTGGATACCACCTTCACAATGTGCCACTTAGAGTATGCATCAATGGCTATCAAGAAATAATGTCCTAGGAACGGTCCCGCATAATCTAGATGTACACGTTCCCACGCCTTTTCAGCTTGTGGCCAAGGACACACCACGGGCCGTGGTGGAGCGTTCGCTGTAGACTGGCAACTCTGGCAGAGTTTCACTTTATTGGTAATGTCAGTGTCAACGTTCGGCCACCACACGATGCTGCGCGCCATCGCCTTGCTGTAATTTTCGCCTTGATGAGTTGCATGAACCAAATCTAAGACTTCTTCCCTCAAGGCTGGCGGAATCACCACACGCTCATGCCATAGGATGAAGTCCATTTGTATCGACAACGATTCCTTCTTTGAGAAGAACGGAAGAAGCGAGTCAGGTACTTTAGCTGGCCAATCTTTGTGGATGTATTCTTTCACCTGATGAAGTACTGCATCCTCGTCTGTGGCTCACGCTACTTCTCGGGGCGATAGTAATCGTATGTCCTTAGCATCTAGTAGGTGTACACCAGCAGGTTCAGGGAATTGGTTCACGTCAAGAACCGGTAGGGGAAGCCTACTTAAGCAATCTGCATGACCCACTGCCGTTCCTGGTCGGTGATGTAATACATAGTCAAACGAGCTGAGCAGGAGTGTCCATCTTAACATGTGCGGAGACAAATGGAGTGGTGTGGGCCGATCATGGGCAAAGATGCCCAACAGAGATTTATGATCAGTAACGATCGTAAATCGTCAATATGTTAGGTACGGGGAAAATTTTTTAACTGCAAATATTATAGCAAGTCCTTCTCTGTCCAGCTGCGAATAAGCCCGCTCTGTACTAGACAGTGTGCGTGATGCATAAGCAATTGGCACCTCTATGGTTTTTTCAGAGGGTGCACTTGGTATGACGTGTGCTAGTACTGCGCCAACTCCTACCGGAGATGCATCAACCGTAAGAATTAGTGGTAGGTCAGGGTTATAGTGAACTAACACCTGGTGGCTTGTCAGTGTATCTTTGACTGACTGCAATGCCTCCTGATGTATGTTTGACCACGTCCATTCTGTCTTCGAGTCGAGCAAGCGATGCAGTGGTTCCAAGATAGTAGCCTTGTTTTTGAAGAACCTGCCGTAAAATGAGATCAACCCTAATAGCGACTGTAGCTCTTGTTTGGTCGTAGGGCTCGGAGCGTTAGTGATAGCAGCAGTTTTCTCAGCGGTGGGGTAGATGCCTTCAGCATCCAGTCGGAATCCCAGTACCTCAATAGAGGTTGCTTGCCACACACATTTGTCAGCGTTGACCTTGAACCCTGCATTGCCCAGCACCTGTAACACTCGTAACATCCTGGTTCTGTACTCCAAAACTGTATTGCCCTTCATGTATATGTTGTCTTGGTAGGCCACCACACCTTTAAGTGGACCAAGCAGGCCGTCAATGACTCTCTGGAATGCAGAGGATGCAACTTTAACTCCGAAGGGTAGGCGTGT
The DNA here is from genome assembly GCA_003012365.1 of Medauroidea extradentata. Taxonomy (NCBI): domain Eukaryota; kingdom Metazoa; phylum Arthropoda; class Insecta; order Phasmatodea; family Phasmatidae; genus Medauroidea; species Medauroidea extradentata. The sequence continues at coordinate 9,941 of PNEQ01131536.1, forward strand.
AACTCTGTGTAGTCCTTGTACTGTATTGACAGTCAAAAAATGTGAAGTGTCCTCATCCACCGGAATCTGCGAGTAGGCTGCTTCAAGATCAATGGTACCATAAATTCCACCACCTGCCAACTCAGACAAAACTTGATCTACCGTCGGTGACTTGTATGTATCCGCAGATATTGCACGGTTCACCGTTCCTTTGTAATCGGCACACAAGCGTAACGTACCATCCCGTTTAAGTACTGGGACAATAGCGGTGGCCCACGGCCCAGCCTCGTTTACCGGAATCCAAACCCCTTGGTTTACGTTTGCAGCAATGCCTTCTTCCATCTTGGTTGTCAGGGTAAATGCAACAGATCGTACTCTTTGATACACAGGGGTTATAGTTGGGTCAACATTTATGTGCAAAGGTGGTCCTTTATAGCAACCCGTACCATGGCCTGTAACTGCGGGAAGACCCATAATTGTGCGTATGAAAGCCTCATTAGATATAACTTTGTTGGACACTGATGATTCTTGTGTCAAACAATGCACACCTTGGAGTGATATATTTAAGGGCTGGAACCAGTTGCGGCCTAGTAAGTTGGGGCCAACACCTTCGACAACAAGGACAGGTAACTTGCACGTAATGTTCTTGTACTGAACGGTGGCCTCGAATTCACCAATGATGGATAAGGCCTGTGCGGCCCAGGTTTGAAGCGCAACCGGGACTTGATGCAGTATGGCGCTATCAGAGCTAGCAAAACAGGTTGAATAGGTGTCCATATTAATGAGTGTCCGAGAACAGCCAGAGTCTACTTCAAATTGCACCACTAGGGTGTTGACCTGTACGTGCACCGAGTAAGGTTTAATATGCCGCCCTAGCGACTGATCTGACAAGAGAAATAAGGTTTCACCATGAGGTAGCGAGATATGGTCGTCTGAATGTATCGCTTCATGTGCATCCATGTGCATTGGCTCATGACTATGTTTTCCCTGGTGATGCAATCGTAGTTGTGTTGCTGTGCATGAAATTGGCTAGTCCCGCATCAATGGATCGTAGATGGGTCCCACCCGACTGTTTGCACACTTTTGATACATGTCCAACTTTGCCACATTTCTGACATTTAAGGGAGTTGCGAGGTACCGGATATTTGGCAACGGTGTCACCTGCCCCAGCACATCGAAAACAAACGATTGTATCATGGAGAGACTGACTATGGTGGTGCGGCGAATCCCGCCGGCGATCAGGACGTGCAGTATGTAAGTTATGTACTTCTGCTATACAAGAATTCCTAACCTCCAACACATTCGCTTCAGATTGTTCTGCCAGCTGCACTACGTCTAAGGCCTTCGCGGCAGTTAAACCTTTCTCCGAAAACAATTTAGCCTGTAGATCTGCATTGCCTAGCCCACACACGAATTGATACAACACAATTGTAGATGCCATACTTTCAAATTTACAAGATGAGGCCAAGCGTTTCAACTCCGACATATAAACAACAGCGCTCTCACCTGGTAGTTGTCTTCTGTTAACGAACTTGTTGTAGGAGACCATAGGGTTAATTGTAGGTGCGATGTTGCTGTTCAAGGTGTCGGTGAGCTCGACGTAGGAAAGTTCCCGCAGGGTCTTGTGAGCAATCCACTCTTTCAGATCCCGCACAGTGTAATCGTCCAATATTTCAATTAATAATCCACGTTTTTGCTCCGCTGTCACCTGACCTTTAAAATGTGCCAAAACTGGAAACGTTCAAAGTGTTCAGTCCACAACTCCGGGCGGGAATGGTCATACTTTGGAAACGCCACCATTGTACGAACAAGGAAAAAATCACGCAACACGAAAAACACAGCCCGGTAAGTATTCACGCATCCTCGTCGCCATTGTAGTGTACAATAATACAAGTTGGTGAATTCCGTATATGCTTTAATTACAAGTAACGTTTACATTTGCATTACATCATGTTTACTTGTATTGTGCGCCGCGCACGTCTGCCGCAACTCTGTTGTTGTCGTTCGTTGTCACCAACCTTCTCGTGCTGTAAGTACCAGGTGTCCATAACACATTTAATTAATTAATTTGTTTGATAGAACTTGAGTGCTAGTTTATGTAAACATTCCAGCACAACTTTGTAGGCCTAACCATCAACATGACAGTTAAAACTGTTTTTCACATTCCCGGGTGCAGTTATGACTTGGGTGGCATTTTGGAGAGTGAGGCAAAGCACATGAAGTTGAAACATTTCCTTGATATCAATGGATGTAAACACTATGTATCAGTTGTTGATGATGGTATTATTTGTGACTTCTGTGGCAAATGGTTTCACTTTCCATGTGCTAGGGTCAATGTCGATGCAGTCCCCGAGGGTGAATGGAAATGTTTTTACTGTCAGTTTGAGGAAAAGCTTGCTGAAGAAAAACACCATGCTGATGCATTCCAGGAGCAGATGATCTTGAAAGAAAAGGAAATAGAATACTGGAAAGCAGAGAATGTCAAACTTGCTGAAAAACTGGCCAGCGTGAGAGAGGAAAATAATGAGATACTCCGAGACATCTGTCCATCTGACAAATAAGTATCCTCTCAGGAAAATTTTTAAGTTGTTACAAGAAAGCTCAAAATGCCTAGACAATAATTTCCACCTCTAGTCTGTACATAGGCCTCGCAACCAGAGCTGCACTGCAGTAATAGCTTCTCTGCTCTTGCTGACTTGGAGGAAGATGAACCAGAGATCTTCACTCCGACAGCCAACAGCCCAGGAAGATCCAAGAGGAAAAGGAGAGTGCTCACTCATCCTAGGAAGCAGTCACGCGAGAGGCATGGGAGAGAGTGTCAAGGAAAAACTGGGTGAGGGATTTGAATTGCTTACAATTTGCAAACCTAATGCTGGACTTAGCAGTGTTGCAGAAGATATAAGTAGATTAACGGAAGGTTTTTGTGAGTCGGACCAAGTTGTCATTGTGGGGGGAATGGGTAAAGCATTGATAAGAGTGAAAGATATTCAGTTGTTAAGGATATCAGCAAAATTGCCAGGGCCACCGGTCACACCAGTGTGCTGATCTGTGAGACACCACAACGGCATGACAAACCTGTTCTTGAGAGGAATGTGCAGGCAGTTAACACTGCTCAGCGTGGCTGTGTGGGGTCAGGCAGATTCAGTAACATTGGTGTGATCAGTCTAGAGAAAATAACCAGAGCCGATCACACGAGACATGGTTTGCACTTGAATCGTTCGGGCAAGAGGAAACTTGCTGACCGAATTGCTCGTACGATTCAGGGCAGCCATGCCTCAAGTCAGAATATTCAGGTCATTGTTGGTAACCGTAAACATTTTTTAGAGTAAAAGACTCCATACCTTTAAGATTAAATTCATGTAACAAAGAAGTTTCACATACACACCGAGCCTAAAAAATAACTTACAATTCTTCAATCAATAATAAACCACCAATAAAAAATAATACTAACAAATTGTGTCTTTTCCATCAAAATATAAGGGGTGTTACTAGCAAAATTAATGAACTATCAGTATGCTTACAACAATTGTCTACAGAATACAATCTGGACTTCCAAATATTATGTTTAACAGAAACTCATTTATCAGAAATGTTTGCGAAGCAAGTAAAAATTCCTGGTTATTCCCTCTGTTCCAGTTATTGTAGAACAAATATGACTAAGGAAGGTACCTGTATTTACATTAAGGAAAATGGTAATATTAGTTGTGAAAATGACGTACATTTAATATGTGAAGATCAAGTTTTTGAATGTAGTTGTGTATGCATGACAACTGAATTCCATAAAAAAGTAATTATTATGAACATATACAGAGCTCCAACTGGCAACTTTAATAATTTTTTGAAACTGCTTGAAATTAACCTGAAATCGGTTTACAGACCTAACCTGGAAATTATTTTATGTGGGGACTTCAATATTGATTACTTAACAGATAGCAACAGAAAAACTGAACTAAATAGTTTACTTAACACTTACAATTTGAAATCTATTGTAAACTTTGCCACTAGAATTGGTGGAACCTCCCAGACGGCTATTGATAACTTGTTTATTGACAGCAGCCTAGTTGCAACATATCACTGCTTCCCAATAGTAAATGGCTTATCAGATCATGATGCACAAGTATTAGTTATGCCTTCATTCAATATACCCTCTAAAAACTGCCTTTATGAGAAAATAAGAAATTTTTCATTAGAAAACATCAAAAAATTCAAAGATGATCTCCTCAGGGAGCAGTGGTCATCAATGCATGAATCTTATGAAACAAATTTAAAGTTTAACTGTTTTATTGACACAGTCCTCTTACTTTTTGAAAAAAATTTTCCATCCAGACTAACCCGCCAAAACACAAACTCTAATAAAAACCCATGGCCCACTAAAGGAATAAAGATTTCTTGTGAAAACAAAAGAAAACTTTACAAAGCGGCTTGAGTTAGCAACAAACCTAATTTAATAAACCATTACAAGATATATTGCAAAATCTTATGTAATGTTATAAAATGTGCAAAAAAGAAGTACTTCAACAACCAAATTGAAAATTAAGAAAATAGAATAAAAACCACTTGGAACATTATAAAAAACACAACAGGGAAAACACATGAACCATGTCCAGTCGTAAAACTAAGAGTTAATGATACTGAATCTGCAGATCCTAAAATAGTTGCAGATATATTTAATTCATATTTTCTAAATGCTGTACATGAAATACTTTGCAAAACCACAAAAGTAAGTGCATCAGCAATTCCTTTTCTCCAGGGCACAGAATACCCTGCTATGAGACGTAATTGTACAACCCCAAAAGAAATAGAAAGAACAATAAATTCTCTACAATCAAAATTGTCTAGCGGATATGATGGTATAAGTTGTAAATTGTTAAAGCAATGCACTTTTGAATTTAGTACTCCTCTAAGCCACATCTGCAATGCTATCTTTGAAACAGGTTTGTTTCCTGATAGACTCAAATGGGCTGTGGTCACACCGCTATTTAAGAAAGGGGACCGTTCTAGTGCAGCTAATTATAGACCAATCTCCATGCTCACATCCTTTTCTAAAGTCATTGAAAAATTAATGTATATTAGATTGTTAAAACATTTGGAAAAAAATAATATCTTCTCAACTGTCCAGTATGGTTTTAGGAAAAACACTTCAACCAATGATGCAATTTTCAAACTCACAAATTGTATTCTAAATGCACTTGATAAAAAGCTGCCTTCTGTTGGAATTTTCTGTGACCTCACCAAAGCTTTTGACTGTGTAAATCACAAATTGCTGATAAACAAATTAGAATTTTATGGAGTTATGGAAATTACTAACAAACTAATGATGTCATATCTTTCAGACAGACAGCAACAAGTATGTGTTAAAGATAAAAATATTTCATTTTTCTCAAAGGTCCACTATTATTCCTAGTGTACATAAATAATCTACCACGTTCCCTGAACTCTAACGTTACATCCATTTTATTTGCTGATGACACAAGTATAGTTGTCTCTGGTGATTCTGTAGAAGAACTCAGACAAATAGCAAATACCAAATTTACAGAGTTGAACTCATGGCTTTCCTTTAACAAATTAAATCTTAATGTAGGAAAAACACATATTATGAATTTTTTGACAAAAAACAGTAAACAAATGGACGTATATATTGCTGGCAATGAAGAAAAAATCAATGAAACAACTAAAACTAAATTTCTTGGTCTACAAATGGATGTGTTCCTAAATTGGAAATCACACATTGAATACATTCTACCTAAACTAAGCTGTGCTTGCTTTGCTTGACGTAATATTGTCGAAATTTTAAACAAGGACACTAAGAACGGTCTATTTTGCATATTTTCACTCTATCATGACATACGGCATCATTTTTGGGGCAATTCCACTGACAGTAAAAAAGTATTTTGTATGCAAAAAAGAGCAGTAAGAATAATGAACAGTAAGAAACAAACTGACTCCTGTGAACCTCTTTTTAAAAGCACGAAGATATTGCCATTGCCACTGCTCCTATTTATGTCTAAGAACAATAACATTTTTGATAAAAATGAATTCTATCACAAGCATGACACTAGAAATAAAAAACACATTCACATGCCCTCTGTAAATTTAAAATTAGTACAAAAAGGGCCGTACTACTCCGGAAGTAACATTTTTAACAAACTACCAAAAAACTTGCAAGAAATATTTTTCTCAAACCTTAAACTTTTCAAAATAAAACTGAGGGATTATTTCTCTGAACATGCTTTTCATTCAGTAGAAGAGTACTTAAATAATAAACATTAAATTACATACTTGTATAACAGTGTACATGTCAGGTCTCTTTCTCCCGCTTTTCTTCTTCTTTTTTCAGATTATTGACGACTTCATCCAGTTGCAATATAGGAAGTGATGAACGAAGATTATTTATTCATATTATATTCTTGTACATTAATGTATAACCTTATGTATAACCTTATATCATGTTTTTTATGTGATAACTATATATTATGTTAACTCTATGACATGTCCAATATCTTTGTACAACATGTGCGGAAAAGATCATAAGGATGCAACAAAACAAAAAAACAATACTGCGATATAAATTTCAGTAAAATCACATTTTTAATGTTGAGTGTATGTTTGTCGTATTATTTTAAGGAAGTCTCGCTTAAATCTCCGCTGACGTTTAGTTACGAAAGTATTTTGTTGACAAGACTTGTCTCATATATATTTGTGCAGAAATATAGTACCCAATAATATTTTAAGGATGCAGTAAAGTGTACAATACTACTATCAACAGAAACTCGCAAAAATATTTTTATGGTTTTGGTTCAAACGAAGGGTGCTTGTAGTGCATGCTGCTTATGTAAAGAAAGCTCTACCAGCAAATTAAGTGTTTCAGTTATTAAAATGGGTCTGCAACAATCTTATTTTTGTACGAGAGAAAAAGGGTTAGGCAGGGGTACAACATTGTATTTTCGAGCTTCTTAACTGCACTAGACAACGATTTTAGCAGTTCTTTGAATCTGTAACTATGCAGTACTGAAAATTCTGGAATGTGTGTTCAAGGCATATCATTTCCAATGGTCAAAGTCACGACTATGTTTTTATAAGTGAACAGTAGGCCTATTAAAAACAATAACTTCGTGTACCTTGGCCCATGGTTCATTGTGCGGTTAGTAGTAAACAATAACATTTCGTAAGCATTTATAAGATTAAGATAGCCTTCCTGCAACTGGGCTGTCCTGTGACAGGGAGGGTATTTCTCCCCTTAATTTGTTTTGGCCTCCCATTTCAGTCAGCCTGTTACTAGCTTACTCACCATCTCCCTAAATCCCTTCACCTTACAGCCACCTGTTTCTTTCATTCCACTCTGTTACAGTTCAGTTTACAACAGTGTACCCTCTCTTCCCCATTAAAGTTCTGCTTGAAACTGGTTTACCAATTGTGCCTACCCTGTTATACCTCTCACCACCTTGAACATTCTCACTATTCTCTCCACCTTCTTCCTCTCCTGCAGTTTGCCCCGTTTCAGTGTCTTCACCATTACTGATGGTCTGTATCCTTCCTCTCCCTCCCTCCCCTCGTATTCCTTGTCCACCAACTATTAAGAATAAATCTAACTGTCTTTCTGTACAGCCTCTTTATCTCCACTCCCAAGTATGGGTCTCAGATTGCCACAGCATACATATTATAGGCCTATTTCTTTTATCTCCTTATTTGTGTACTGTAGTATCCTTTTTTCTAATCCTTACTCCAAAAATTAAAGTACATAATCTTTCAGCAATTAAAAGGCACTTCATCTCATACCTAATATATTTTAGGATATTAAAGAATTCAGAAGTGTCTAATGTACACGCAACAGGTACTTACCCAAAGAGACGATAATAGGTGAACTTACATCTCTTGTTATTTTTAAGTAACCAGTGCAAATTGTTCAATGCAAAATTATCTCACACCAGTAGTAGAAGTCAAAACCAGAAATTTAAATACTAGACTTCAAATCACCCGCAATGGCTCATTGCGCTGTAACTACTAGGCCTACAATGCCTATCAACCTAAGTTACTTCAGATAACTGCTGCAATCAAAGCAGTGACCACATATCTGTACAGCCCAGAAAATACACAATATTTATATATTTATTTTATTTCATCACATAGCTAAGGTATTTAGATGTATGGTAGTTGCAAATTTTTTAAGCAATAAATATATGTAATGAAAACATTTTTTTAGTTGTGTGAAGTGCAAAACTTAAACATACTCTTTGCTCCTAAACTACAGGATGTTATACGCCTGGTGATACCGTCAGGCCTGATGAGAAGGTGTGTGCATTGTTGCAACTGCGCTCAGCAGGCCCTTGGGAGAGTAGGGAAGGGGATGTACTGGAGCTCTTTGAGACACAATGCTTTCATTATTATATTTCAACACTTTGTGTGTTTATATTTTACTACAGCAAATGTTTATAACATGTAATCACAACCCTCAATGGCTCATAACCTTGGAAAAATTAAAGGCTTCCTTCTTTGAACGGTTGAAACATGGATTGGTATAGGCCCCGAGGTTACCATATCAACAGAGTCTGAAGAGAGTCTTGACGGGCCTGGTTACAGTGCCAGACCTATTCATATTTGAGATCCTTTGATGAAAATTGGTTGGTGGAATGGAGGTTGTAAGGTAGTCAAATAGGAAGAATAATTTAAAAACAAAAACATACCGTATATATATATATTATTTTTAAATATCACTATAACATGCACATTTTGTGTGGGTGTACACACAGACGCGCGAGCACACACACACATGCGCACACGCACACACACATACACACAGAGAGTGAGAGAGAGGGAGGGAGGGAGAGAGAGAGAGAGAGAGAGAGAGAGAGAGAGAGAGAGAGAGAGAGAGAGAGAGAGAGAGAGAGCTGAAATTAGAGCTTCTCCTGCCTCAGAAGCAGATTTGAGATTTGCACCCCTGGAGCTTGTGTACTGTAAACTTCATTGGTCATAATTAGATGATTTACAACTTCTATGTCAGCATGAAAAGCTAGTAAGGAATCATTATAAATGAAATTAGTATTTTCAGCTTTAATGAGCACTTTTAAATCAGTCTTGTAAGAAGAATAATTGAAAAAAAAAATTGTATCTTATTAGTGTAATGAAATTTACGTACAAAGTTCATTACATACATTCAGGGGCGTCATTTCAGGTTTTTCCAGGGGGGGGGGGGCAAGATTTTGTTTTCTGACGACAATGACCTTGTTGCATCTTTTTTATTAATTAAGCATGTATAAATTAGATACTTTAATAATAAATCTTTAGTTTTATGTCCTTAAGTTAGCATTATTTACATTTAAAAATACAAAAAATACATTTATACACAAAAATTCCAAATCCAGGGGGGTAGCCCCAAATGACGCCCCTGCATACATTGATAAATTTTTTTCATTAACAAGTATTAGAAAGATACATGTCACCTGAAGTGGGGGGGAGTAAGGGAAACTTCAAAAGTGACTGGTTTATTGACAGGGTCAATTAAATTAGTTGTAAAATGTTGTTGCATGTTAAATTTAAATTGCACTGCATTATATCATATTCCTTATTGTTTATACAGATAGTATTCAACAGACAGCCTGTAAAACAAAAGCTTTTATCACTCACCGGTTATGCAAATAGTATTCCACAGACAGTCTGTAGAATAAAAGCTTTTAATACTCAACACTTATTGTTTATGCAAATGGTACGGTATTCCACAGATAGCCTGTAGAATTGTGTCTTGTTATCTTATAATACGTCATTTCGTGCATCTGAACAAATGAACACAAAATTATTTTATTTGATATAGTTATGCCAATTGGTGTAAATTATGGGTCCGTAAACAAAACAGTGTTGAACATGTGAAGCAATAGGACTGAAATAGTCTTTGTTTTTGTTTATTGTGATTTATGAGAGTGGTAATTAAACCTTTCAGCAGGATTCATGAGCATTATTACATATCACGCTGAGCAGATAGAGCTGAAGGAGCCAACAGCTATTCAGAGCACTAGAATTTTTGCATTAACGGTAAAGTTTGATAAAAAATAAATCCCAACGTTATGTTTATTTTCTAAGCGAAAATTACAATGTTAGGCTATCCATTATTCACTACTTACATATTGTCTTCTTTCTAAGTAGACCGTAACATACCAAGAGTGCTGAACAATAAGAGGGACAGGCCTATCTTTATTGTGTATTGTTTAATTCACAACAATATATCTGTAAAGATGAAAAGTAAATTAAAGAAAAAAAACAGACTGAAAAAGCCCAGTATTAACTAATAATATTTGTTGCCAGAGTTTGTTGTAAAATTCTATAGAATATTTAAAAAAAAGTTTTGTCAGTATTCCAGCTATTTTTTTTTTTCAAATTAAAACTGTAGTAAATGATTACATATAAAAATGATGTAATATGTAACTAACATTCATACCCGTTCATTAAAATTTGCAAGACATTTACTGTACTGTACTGGATAGAAAATAAAGAGCAACCCTAGAAAACCGTTTTTGACATAATTTTTTAAGCAAATATCTTGCAATGGTGTAATCTATTGAACATGTGTTAATGTTACATGATTACTGCTTCGTAAATAGTTCACCAGAAACACATCACACTCACACACATAGCTCGTAAAGTTGCAGAAACTATTTTGCCAAAATTCATGCATACTGACATTGAAATTTATGTAATTTCAATTGACGTTTACAAATTTACGTACCATATCTTCTTTTGAAATGTCCAGGTCAGTTTACGTATATTTATAGATATTTTCCTAGACAGCATTTATGTGGTGACAGAAATGAAACTGCTACAATCTTACAATGTGCTAAGTTGGTCACAGAATCATCAGCATATCTATACGTGTCAGAAATGTTACACTAGTAACATTGAAGAATGCAGCACATTGCATGTGCATGCCAGGAACATTAGTTACATTAGCAACATTGTAGTTGGGACCTTGCAGCATATTGCGCCGTGTGCGTATGGTAGGTTAATGAATTATTTAAAATAGGTAGCCATTAATCGTAAAGCAAAAACAACAGTCCCTGGCAAATAAACACAAAAAATGCCCACCAATAAAAACATGGAAGAAAACAGAAGGTGGCACATTAACAAACACACAAAAACCATAGGAAGCTGTTGTAAACAAACAATATGAAAGTGGAAGCAATGCACGATTAAATAAATGCTGGGCTACCATACGCAACGGGCAAAGAAAAATAATTATTTAAGTAAATAAATAGGCTCTCTCGCCATGACAAACAATGTACACCAGAGGAAAATATGAAAATATATTCACTAGAACTCTGAAATTTGTGGTTGCTCAAAATGATTATTTAATTTTTACTGCAATATTGAATATTTTGTTTTCATTTTTTTAAAAATAAAATTCACAACAATATTGACCGACGAATTGTCCATTAGTACTGCAATTGTACTGAAATTATAAAATGCCCAAATCTTGCAGGCACAGTTAATGAAAATAGTGAATTGATTATACAATAATTATAATATTTCTTAAATTCACAATAAAATTATCGAAACAATAAATGCCCATTCTATAGGCTAAATAAATACTGTACGTCCGAATCAATGACCTAATACATTAATAAAAAAAATTACACGTAAATTGGATGCATCCATTAGGCCTTATAAAATTTTAAATTGTTATTAAATTCAAATTAATAAACTGAACCCCTAACTAGTTGAAAGGTGTTTCAAAATTGAGACACATGAAACAATTACAAATTACCACAAAACAATACTTTTATTTGTGAGAGACAGTTCTGACATAACTCACTACGTAAACAAGTATATCTGTATTTATCAAAAAATGATCTTTCAATATCATCATTGAATACTAACATATAACACAATTTTCAAAGAATCAAATTTAACAATAGATACACGCAAATCGTATTTGCATACAAAATGATTGAGTTTAGGGTCTCTCCCTAACAAGCAATACAATTTTCAAATTACTCATTTTAACAATTGAATTACGCAAATTGTAATCATGTACAAAATGATGATTGAGTAAGTTCTCTCCAAAACATACTAAACAATTTTCAAAGGTCACTAAAGACTTAATATGAAATTATGAGTCACGTCCGCGGGCTCCATCAGTCCCCAATTTTACAGGAGCACGCGTACTTACACCATAACATGAGATCACGTCCGCCTCCGAACAGAAACAGAAAAAGACAAGAGGCTAGAGAAGGACTGGCCAC
>PNEQ01131537.1:0-22146 GCA_003012365.1 Medauroidea extradentata
CAACATGGCGTCGAAATGGTATGTAGAGCACGTGGAAATGCTAATAGAAAATTAAAATATCCGTGCTTGAGTAGCTAAAACTGCTGCAGCACATAATTTTTTTCTCCGTAGTTTTTCGCGCCGATCCATGTTGCAATGAACAAAACGACCATTAAAAAATGTGGCGGTGGTGTTATGCGATTTCTGTTATCACTCTGGGCACCATGTGAATATGAGCGAGGAGCCACGCACCATTTTCTGCTATACCCACAACTCAGAATCTGCCATAAATATTTTTATGCCCATGGGTATAGCAGAAGGTAACAGGAATTTAGGCATCGTGTGAGGCCGGCTTTAGAATTACAAACTTCCCAAATATGATCGGAATCGAAACTTCACGATCGTAAACTTCGTGCCGAGAAACTTACAATAAACCCCCTGGAGCCAACAAAGGCTCTGAGGTGAAGCCAAATTGAACGAGTTATTTTGACTCTAGATAAAATGGCGGTCTCTTTTATAACTGGTCAAAATACGATAGCGAATATGCTAATTTAAACATTATTACAGTATAATATATTACAATAATTATTGGCATTTTTTCCTGTGTTTAGCGGCAATATAGTGTAGCTATAAAGTAATGGATTTTATGCGAACATAATGATGCATTTTTTACATAATCTTGGCCACACTGCTGATCGCCATGTTTTCTGGGGTCAAAACAGCCGTTCAATTGGGCTTCACTTTGGAAGCATTTCCGCCCCTCTGCTGGACATATACAGAATGGTCATGTAATATGTTTACCATACTTACAATTTTTGTACCATACAAAGCTAGCATATTCTCATACACACACACACACATACAAAAACACATTCATACCTTAACAAATACACAGTATACCCATTAAAAAATTTTGATTAAAGGTATAAAGTTTACATTTTAATATAATTGATTTGTAAATGTTACACTTATTAATGTATGTATATATCTACAACACACGTGGAAATAATTTATAGGAACACATATCAGGATTGACAAATATTTACAATTTTAATGCAAAGTACTCATTAACATTATAAAATGAAAAATGAATGTTCCACTAGGTAATCAAATAATCTGTTTTTAAAATTGAAATGGTGCTGTATATCTCTCATACTCCTACCTCCGTCGTGTCAGGTTTGACAGTTGGCAATAGCTTTTTTTTTGGCGTCGTTCGTTGTCGTTAGGCGGGATGAGTACGTCCGTTTTCAAATAAATGTTAAAAATGTGATTGTTAGCTTGGTTAATTGGAATTAATTATTAAGGCCGCCGTAATAATGTACGAAATGACGAGAGAAATGTGCGCATGATGTGTGTAAATGTGTGAAAACAGGTAATATTCAGAGCCTAGCAATTTGTTTTGGTGTAGGCTTGGCGTGTCAAATTTTTAAATGTGATTTACAAGTTTGTGTTTGTTAACTCTATAGGGAGCGGTTTCTCTTTGTCTATGTTATTACTAATGTGTTTTATTCTGTAGAGGAATTCTTAAATACTACTCCGACTCATTCTACAATGTAATAGTTCTCTTTGTCGCCTGTTATACTTTTTTTTATACGAAATATAGCTAGAAACTCATCACTGTCTAAACTAATGCAGGAATTCTTTGTCATCAGGAACATCATTTTCAAATTTGGTATTTTAACTGTGTAATGGTTTTTTCCTATGTTGAACCTTACAATGTACAAAGTTAAACAATTTATGCAAATTATGTACTTGTACACAACTTCGTGATGTATTAAGCGTATGAAATTTTGTATTTGCTTACATCTATTCATGTGTTTGTTTACTTAAGTGTTTTGTGTTGTGCAATGTAAATTAATTTATTCAATGACAACACCCACATACCATGAGCTCCTTGCTCACGGGATCAGCCGGTGTATATTAAAATAAATATAAAATTACAATCGGTATGGAAAGATCAAATATTATACATAAATTATAAAGTTAAATGAGTAAAAAAATACAACTTAATACAAGTATACAGTAAAATTAAGTTATACCAAAGTGGAAATAAGATGGAAAAAATAGAAAAATATATTCCGTGTCAGTTCATCATGTAATGAGTGTTATTTTTATAAATATTGGTTAAATTTTTTCATCATAGGCCACTAAAAATCCAGAATGTACCTTTAAAAATCTGAAATTAAATATGTTTATTGTGCAGTATGTGAGAGATTAAAGCGGTGGATAAGGGAAATCTGAGTGACAGGTGGTGCGGTAGGCTTAGGAAGTTATGGTTACAAAGGAGAGGGGCTGGTTGCTGGAATACTAACATAGATGTTGAGGCTCTCGTGTGTAGGCTAACATAGCCTAGCTGGCAGGTAAGTGTACCTGCTGCAAGCAGTTGATGAGGGGTAGTGGGTGGATACTTTATAAAATATGAGAAAGCATTTGATAAGGTTTTACAGGGGATATTAATGAGATAAGTGGATAATTTGTTAGTAGACAAGTATGTAGTGTTCTTGATCTGGGACTTTGTCTACTGGATTAAAGTTAGCTCTATCCGCTCCCGGGCCGGCGCGAAGCTTGGAGCAAAAAGGGCATATGTCATTTAGCCTCGTACGGACGAAGAAAAAAATTTCTATAAAAAAACTGGCCTTGGTACCACTATAGTGGCTATGTACTATCATTAATATGGTTATGTACTTTAATTAGCACCACATTTCGTAGCACTATATATCGTATGGGGCATCTTGGATGGAGACAAGGTAAAAGTGTGGGAATCCTTATCACATGAGATAGAGGTTATGGTAGGGGTTCAACAGGGAATTGTATTGGACCGCTTCTCTGGTATACTGTGATGGCAAATGGCATGGGTTTGTAGTTAAGGTGGCAAAAAAATATTGTTTGCTGAAGACATATGCAGAAGAGGGTGGAGAAAAGAAGTTACAGAATGATATTGATATTATAAAAAATGTGGACTGAAAGAACAAAATTAAAATAAATGTGAGAAAGTTAAAGATTGTGAGGTTTTTTGGGAGAAGAGTTAAGGATATGGATGCACACAGGTGGGAAATAAGAGGAAGCATCAGAATATAAATACCTGGAGAAAGGAGTCTGTACGTGGAATTTGAGGTTTGAAAACTGAAGGTACAAGAAACTGGCAGTGATGTGGGTGAGGAATAAATGGAGAAGGCAAATGTAGGCTGGCGAGTTCGAAAGGAACTTTTGGCCATTAGTGATGTTGGAGCTGGGGTAGAACTCAGTGAAGAAAAGAGGTGTGGAAAGGCTGGTCAAGATGTACAAAGTGGTGAATGGCGAGGTAATTTGGGGCAAGTTAGGCTGCCTAATAATGAAGGCAGAGTATCGAGGAAGAGGTTATAACAAGTTGATTCGTATGATGATGGTTCGGCAGTCTATGTTAAGGTTGTTCAAGTGCGAGAAATTCATAATTTAAACTTTTTATAAACTACAGATTTTTTACTTTCCAATCACACACAAAAATAAACAAGCAATGACAAAATTAACATGGCGCCGATGACGTCACACTACCCAATATTCCCACATACTTTAACAAGAGATCTGCGGAAATGTGGGGTTTTTTGGATGGGAGTACACAAAAAGGCATTGTCCCCTTAGGATTGCAAAGTAACAAAGGGCGGGTGGGTTTAATAGTACTGTTTGATAACATTGTACTAGGATCAAATAATAAAATAATACCCATCCACTCTTTGTTACTTTCTGATACTGTTTTGTTGTAATTATAATAGTTTGGAGCTGTATACTGCATGCCAGTTCACTGTGTGTGGCCACGTTTTTGGAAACACTCTGTTTGATCCGTCAATGGTTGAAACACCTATGGAACCGGTTGAGGCCATTACCGAACATCAGGTTGACAGTTTTTTAAACATTTTACATTATAAATTAAATGTGATGAATATACTAATATTATTTAACATTATACCATCTTAGAAATTCAAACAGAAAAACTTAGTATCCTATATAATAGTAAATACAGTTTTTAATTGAAATTTACAAAATTAAACAATTAATTTTTTTAGTAGACTAAGTACATATTTTAAAATACAAACAATTTTTCACGCAAAAAATTATGGCAAGTTTGCATTCTATGACTTCACATTCAACGATAATTTAAGTTGTTTTATACTATTTTCAGATTGTGTTCAAAAGTTCACCAGTGGAAGTTAAAACGGTCGTTTACAAATGTCTGGTGTACACCGGTGGATGCACCAGTGATTTTCTGAAATTTCGGTTTCATGAAGAGACTGTGATGTAACCAGTTTGTGCACTTGGACTGCCCTTACTGCTCCTTTGCTTGTAGGTTTTGGTCGTACAAATAATCTCTATGGTGCCCTTATAGTTTAAAGTTGTTGTGTTGATGCCTGCCTCATAGAGTTAGTAATGTTTGTGAAATGTCCTTACTGTTGACAGCTATCCAACGAGTGCTTGTAGACTGCCGCGTCGGTACGGTTCTTCTCAGGTGCAACGTGGGTGAATAGCTTGCTGCCGACTGATGCATGTAGTGTCATCATCAGCTTCTGGTGCGTTCACTCGGTGTAAGGAGTGATTGACTAAGTAGTCTTAATGTATAGCAGATGCATTCGTCCTGTAATGGAATTTAGTTTGGATGTTGTTATTGTTACTTGTATTGTTTTTTACCACGACTTGTCCATATATCTTTGTATAAAATTGTACACAAAAAGATCTGATGCCTGCGGTAAACTATACTATAGTACTATACTAAAATGTGCCGATAAACCTCAGCAGGTTATTGCTTAGGTAAGGCAACTCAAATCAGGTTAATCCAGAACACTTTATTGTTTGAAATAAGAAACAACGTATATGTAATTTATGTCCATTTATCACTTCATGATCACTGCAGTGTCACAAAACTCAAAAATTATTTTAACACTATTACATTGTTAAGAAGTTAAATAAATAACTTGAAATAATGCATGTATTCCTACACACAAGGACAAATAAAACTTAAATAAAAAGTTAAAAAAAACCAGGCTGTAAGATGGTGAGTTGTTGGCTATCCTGCAGATTCCAGATGATGCTGCAGCATCAGGTCAAGGTAACGATTGTAATATCATTGAAGTCACAGGATACTAACAGTGTTCTTGTGGACAGTCCTGGAACTTTGACCATGTCCTTAAAATGCCTTGAAAAGTCCTTGGATTTTCAGGTAGGACCTAACGTATTGCTTAAAGTTATGGCAAGGGATGGTTGTCTTTGAATAAAAGAAAATAAGTAAATCAAACCTACTATATTAACAACTATTGACTCCAAAATGTCTGAATAGGGTTCAATCACTGTTAAATATATGTCCATTTAAAAGTCACCAGTACGTTAGAAGTTGATAGCAAACAAAACAAATAATTGCTGTACCATAAAAGTTACAAAATCAAAATAATAAAATCTTGGTCCTCTATACAAGTTTCCTGTACATAAATTGTCTCATACTAATCAGAAATGGTGGGACTCAGTGTCCTAACTTGGAACACCCTGATGGTCCTTTTGTAGCACCGGAACACCCTCATCGTACTACTCCTTGCCGCAACCAATATCGCTGAACACACTTCAGAACCACTCGCAACATGTTGCTATCGTGACTCACGCAACTGCGTGAACTGTCCCAGTCCCTGACACAGCTCCCTTTTATGCTCTTAATCTCTCTGAGCTCCGAGAAGTACGTCGCATCAGGTTCAAGGCACCATCCAGGTGTAGAAAGTACAGTTAGGAATAATTCAGGCCATAATATCTACAGTTATGGGTCTTCATGAAACTTGAGATAGGTGTGCAAGCAGCTGCTGTAGCACATCACAAAGTGTTACATGAACTGCACAGTGTGCATCAATTTCCCTTTAACCCTACTGCTGCTATGTCAGCTTACGCTGCTTGCACAATAGTCATTGCTCGCAACTATAGTATTACTGCTAAATTCCTAACAGTAAAATCCTTTCTGAGATATGTGAAACCACATTTTGTATACATATTATTTCTATAATATAATTTCCTTGACGATAACAGATGTTTGCAGTGTCTGAAATTGATACACTTTGTGGCATGCCACAGTATGTTATGCTACTCATAGTGTTTCTTTTGAGTGTGTTCACAGCAAGTAGTATTATGTATCTGCTAGAATTTCATAGCAAAGCTTTTTTTGGAAGAGGAGATGCTCAAAAGAGAATCTGAAGAGTTTTGAAAAGAAAAAGTGTCTTTATGATATGCTGTATTTATGTAAGCATAAAAAATAAATTACATTTTGGGTGTGAGAGTGGGCAGTGCATGCTGCTCCCATAATATTTCTCAAGTCGAAGCAACCCGACCACTTCTGAAGTGACGTCTTTTACCGTCTCGCACTCTACATTGCACAATTATAGGTGATTCGGAATAAAGTGAACACTCAAAGAAGCCGTGATTAATTTCTATTTCCTGCCAGTTTATATTTTTCCGCCGACTGTAAATACAAATAATGCCACGTGCTTTTATTTACATAGGGTCGTGCAATGTTTACAACTACATTAAACTGCTCCGATAAATTTTAGCTACAATATCTACTCATTAAATGCACGGTGCTGAATATAAGCTATAAATAAAAATAATCTTAGTTATAAATACCTGCGAGTTAACGTCTTATAACACTGGTTTCTGTCCATCGACTAATTTATACAACACGCACTATTGCCATTACGAATCTCGTAAATGCGGGCATATTTTATTTGAATTTGTAATTCAAAACCGCCACTAAAACATACATGACACACGCAATTCAATAATTCAAGTTTTGTTCACCTCTACTGCCACAAACGATGCACTTCAGAAACAATAAATAACGTATTATCTTAACATGTGAAATTAAAAGTATGTTGTTTCTAGGCTGGAAAACGTAAAACATACTTTACAGATTACCGATGGTTTCACATCATTCGGCAATGATATTTCCAGTACTTTTGAATGTGTATATACACACAACGGATAAACGCATGCAAATGATGCAACGTGGCAAGCGGCAAAAAAATGGTGATAACCTAACTCTGATGCCACTTGTCGGTGGAGTTTTGAACTGTCTGAAGCGCGGGGCAAGCTGTAACGACCAAGATGACTCGAGGTCGGCGATAGCGTCACATAATTCTCGCGCCAATTGAGTCTAATTATACTGTAAGTATGAATGTCAATAAGATCATAAGTAAATATTTTGAAGTATATTAAATACAGAGAGGTTGATTTCATCATATGTTCTTTCACTAATGTTGTATTCAAATAGGAAGATACACGGAACTACATGCGTTGAATCGCTACCAACCATACAAGCAGTAAAGTAACTCTTGTTAGTCGTGGCGTATATGCAGTAACGGCTAGTAATTTTTTTCAAAGGTTAAATCTTTAGTGCTCACTTTATTCCGAATGACCTATAATGAATTATGATATTTTTTGAAAATGGAATGTGGCTTTTTAAAAGGTACTTTGCAGGAACATTATTTTATTTATATTTATTTATTTGATGTTTTACGTGCCTTCAAAACAACACAAGGCCTTGGCAGTGGTACACGAGGGGAAAGGGAGTAGGAGTCGGCCAGGGTCTTTTAGGAGCCATCCCAGCATTCACCTGCAGTGATTTAGGAAACCCCGGGAAAACTGAAAGCAGAATGGCCGGAGTCTGGGATCGAGCCCTATTCCTCCCGAATGAGAGGCGAGTGTTTTACTTGCTCCACCTAGTTTGGTTTTAAGTTACAGTAGTAGGAAGTAATTAATCAATTTACATCTATTTTTTTAAAATCATCTCGTGTGTTTTTTATTAAGATATGGTGACATGCATAGATATGGTAGGTGCACTCAAGACCAAGCGGATGTAAATTAACTTACAAAATCAACGGATAGACTCTAGTCAGGCAGAATCAACTGGTAATTTTAACTTTGGTGTCGAAACAGCACGTGAAAAACCTGCAACACTTGCTGAAGTAAATTGACAGTTGTGAGAGAGGTTATATTAGTACAAAAATCACTAGAGTAATAGTAGTTTAAGATCAGTTAATGTTCTCTGTTTGTGTCTGTGTTTGTTCTGTTGGGGAGGGGGTAATTTTGCAAATGTTAAGTACTTTTTAGGTAGTAATTTAAATACTATACGTACATACTTTTCTGGAAATTTTTTAGGTGAATGCAATATCTATGATATTTGCTAATTTTAGCATATTGAAAACATAATTATTTTATCATCCAGAAGGTAATATTTTCAATGTCAAATGAGGCTACTTAGTGTTTTACATTTATGTTATTTGCAATTAAAAATTTTTTTAACTCTTTGAGTACTTATATAAACACTGCGAATGGAGGATAAGGAAAATTATGCACCGGACTGTTAAACCACCATCCCAGTTTAATATTAACTGGCATTTCTACACCCCTGGGTATTAATAATATTTTTTAAGTTGGACATGAGCGATATTTTGGTGGTTCAGTGTACTTTACCTATTATTTTTATTAAGCATGAAGGTCTTCATTGAAATGAAAATTTCTGGCTCGATTATCATTGATGAACTTCATTAGTTCTAAAGAGAGGGGATAAACAAATAGGAATATTGCAAATAAAACCTTAATCATTCAAATAAAAATTTACGTATCAAATGGAATTTACTGTGATCTTTGAAAAATTAGTTGACATTCCTTGAAAAAAGTCCTTGAATTTTAATAGTATGTTGCGGTAAGAACCCTGTAATAAATTTTGAATTGATCAGACCAGTAGAAGTTTTTTACATCCCTTCAACAAATAGAAAAGATCCAATCTGCAGTCTGCTAAACAGATTTTCTGGAATTACAGTTAAGAACACTCTTGAGCAAGTCATCTTTCAAACAAAACAAAAAAATCTAACTTTGGTTCATCTGTTTAGAAGCTACGATACCACAGACAGACACTTCAATACAACGTTAAACTTATAACGCCTCTTTTTCCGTCAGGGGGTTAAAAACAAAATTCTGTGGATGTTCCAAATCACCCTATTGATTTATTGCAATCCTTGCCTTCTCCAGGTCTTGCATATAGGCAGCACCTTTAAGATTTTCTTTTTTCAAGAACTCTCTAGATTTAATGATATTGTTAACAATTTTCTTTAATATTATTTCAAATCTGAAAATGACAGCACTTTCTTGCGTAATAAAAGTGGTACGAACTGTCATGTAAATGATAGTCTCAAAAATAAAATTTTATGGCCATCTGCCTAAAGGTGTGTAGGGTTGCTACAGGTCTGGAAAACGGAAAACCTGAAAACGTCAAGGAATTTAAAAGTTGTTAGGGAAAACCTGGAGAAGTCAGGGAATTTAAAGTCGCCAGAGAAAACCTGGAAAAGTCAGGGAAATTGCTTCTATTGACAGGAAATTCAAAATTGTACGGCAAACTTTAGGCTTAGTAATATGAGTTTGCAGGCTTTTGATGTTGTCTAGTTGACTAGCTTGACTTCTGGGCTGGAGTCGTATCTTCATAGCTGCAGGCTTAGCGATTGACTTCTGGACAATTGCACACCCATTCACTGTATGAAAACGTTATCTTAGCAATTCATTTTAAAAATAGTTCTAGTTAATTATAACTTATTACAGTTCTGTGGATTGTGTTAACCGAGTGTGTCGGACACAAGTAACTGTCTGTAGTACATTTATTAAACGTTCTTAATGCAGTGATGTTTAAATTTGATTTATTTGAACATTTTTAAGTTAAATTATCGTGATTTTTAACTCTACAAAAATACTGGAATTTATAATTTTTGTCTAGAGATCCAGAAATAGGGAAATTTGATCTAGAAATTGTGTAGCAACCCTGGTTTGGCAAGTCAAAGATAAACATACTGTAATTGCTTTTAACATAATTTAAAAATAATGTAATAATGTTGAAATAATGTTAATGTACATTTTTTATTGACTGCTGAAACTGTTGACTTTAATACATATTACATCTCGGTCAGAAAGTAATACACATCTCTGGAGAGGGTTGTTCAGTACTGTGAGAATGTTATGGACATGATTTTGATCACCGTTTTTGATCTCTTTGGTATGCCCAACAGCATTTTTGCATAGCTGTATTTTATTATATTGCCAATGCTGTTGCATAACTACTGGGGGGGGGGGGGGTTCCAGTGTGTCCCATCCATAACATGACATGGTTACTGATTTAAGGTCCCATAATTCAAGCAGTATGATAGAAGAAACATACATAAGTTCAGCATCTTGTGGATATGAGTAGGTATTGGAACACTAGGTGCTTGTGTTTGTAATATTTTTTTCTGAGCCTCTCTCCAGCATGAAAAAGTGTTCCAGTAGGCAGTGCTTCTAACAACAAATTTTGTGAGCATAGCAAGATTTTTTTCTCTATAATTGTAGAGTAGATGTACGTAAACATGTCAAGAGTTCTGTTATTAATTTTTTTGTTTGAATTGGTGCAACATGTCTGCAGTAAATATTAAAACATATAATAATTACAGGAACATTTGTTTACAAAGCATGTGTACCGAAACCTTCATCTATGTTTGAATTATATTGGCGGTTTGCAATATAAAGTGAGCACTTTTAAAGCTCTAGTTACTTTTTTTACTTTCAGTTTATTTTGCCTCTTTTAAGGTAAACAAGTGGGGTTGGCACGTTTAAAACAAAATGTTTTAAACGCTGTGTTTAAGACACACCACTCTGAATAAAACATGTTTTGAACCAAAATTTCGCATCATCTGGCTTTACTTACACATAGGTACTAATGCATGGACAAACATATAATTAACTGTTTGCAGCAGGTTGCATACACAAGATGTGTGGTAAGAGAAATACATTCCCCTGCATAAAAGTTACCAAACTTTCCTCCTGGTAATACTTTGCTCCTAGACACATGAATAAATTATGAAATACAACTCCAGCTAAAATAATGTTTATAAACTACGTATTTGTAAAACATGGTTTATTTAACACGTATACTCCGTGGTATTGTTGAAAATGTGCATTTAAGAAATAGGTTGTACAACACTTAGAAGTTAACTTCTCTGGTTACAATATGAATTTTTAACTGTATAATAAATACAGGAATATTTCCAGATCGACTAAAGATTGCTATTGTTAAACCTCTGTTCAAGACGTGTGATACTAAGATTGCATGAAATCATCGACAAATTTAACTTCTGTCAGTTTTTAGTAAGATTTTTGAAAAAATAATTTATATAAGACTCCTTAAACATATGGAATTAAATAATTTACTCTCTCCTATGCAATGTGAATTCAGGAAAAACTTGTCTACTGTAAATTTGACTTATATTCTTTTAACTAATATTCAAAATTTACTAAATTGTAGACAGTATGCTTTAGGTTTATTTTGTGATTTATGTACAGCATTTGATTGTGTCAACCACAGACTGTTAATGAAAAAGTTACAATTATGTGGAATAAATAATGGTTTTAGTATATTAATTAACATTTGTCAAATCGTAAATATAAAGTTTTAGTAAATGATCCCGAAATAGGTGGTGAAGTTGAGTCAAGTATGGAGTGCATAAATCATGGTGTACCTCAAGGATCAGTTTTAGCCCCTCTACTATTTTAATATATATCAGTAATTCACCAATATTCATGGGTGAGGATGTTACTAAAGTATTGTTTACAGATGATACTAGCGTCCTTATTAATGCAAAATCATGTAATGAACATGAAACTAAATCTATTCAAACATTTATTACATTAACAGAATGGTAAATTAGTTCTTAACTACGAAAATACTAATTTCATTAATTTTGCTATTAGGAATAAGGAAACTATGGACATGAAACTTAAGTATTTAAACAGAAACTTCAAGAAGCTGCATCCCTGAAATTTTTGGGATTGGAATTAGATAGTAAATTAAACTGGAAAAGATATATTATACAGTCTTTGGACAATAAACTTCTGCATGTTTATCTTTAATTTTTTTTTTTTTAATTTGCTTCTAAGAATACAACTGAAGAAAGTGTATTATTCTTATTTTCATGCAGCAACGACATATGGTATTGTTATGTATGGTGATATAGCTTATGCTAAAAAAGTATTTGTATTGCAAAAAAAGCAGTAAGAACTGTACGTGTGTAACAAAGACTCTTGTTGAAAGTTTATATATTTTTTTTGACAAAGAATAATGAATTTTATAATTATAATACTAGGCATAATAATTATATTAACTTATCTTTTGTCTCTCTTAAAGTATTTCAGAAAGGACCTTCCCTTCCCGAAACAATTTAAAGAATTATGTGTATACACAAAACTAAGTTTAAAGTCAAACTAAAAACATCTTCATGATCCATGTAAATCAGCTCAATTTGTTGAAACCATTTATTCAAAGAATATTGTGAAATTCTATTATCTGATGTTAGATGAGTGTTTTAAATTTTAATAGTGTTTTAATAATTTTTATTTTGTAATGTTTTAATAATGACTTCATTTCACATCGTTTTAAATGGTTTTATGCATGAGAAGTCATACATGTAAATTGTCGAGTTTGTGTTTTGTGGCTTTGTAAATGTTAAATATCCTGTGTTGTTTTAACTAACTCTATACCTCAATGTTTGTACATGTAAGACATACCATGAGTGATTTAAAAAAACATAAAATAAATATATATGGTAAATCATTATTCTATATGAGATGGTCATCAAATGTGCTCATTTTATCATGAAGCACCTTAGCAGAGTTTAACATTGCAGGTGCTAAACTGGTTTTGTAATATTTTTGAAATTTTATTTTTTGTTGGTTGCACAGTGTTCGCCTGGTTTGTTACAGGTGGGCTGCAGCTAACTTGAGCTGTCACGTTGTAATGTAGTGGCCATGACCATTGTCCTTGGTGTTTATGTGTTCTCTAGGGATTAGTCATGCATTTGTAAACATGTTGAACCAAAGTTGAGTCCCAGCCTGATAAGCATGCACAGTATCGGTGTGTTTGTGAGTGTGAAATGTGTTCAGCTTATTCAGGATGTGTCTGCTAAGTTTAGAAGTTTCACAAGTGTTACATACTTTGTTGTGTTTGTATTGTATGGTCAGCTGACGTTATGAAAATATTGCAGACAGTCATTGTTATTGTCTGGAGGCGGCTTTTAGCTATATTTGTTGAAAAGTGTTTTTTTTTTTTCTGTAGGCATGTCTGTTTGTATTTCACAAT
Source organism: Medauroidea extradentata (assembly GCA_003012365.1). Classification (NCBI taxonomy): domain Eukaryota; kingdom Metazoa; phylum Arthropoda; class Insecta; order Phasmatodea; family Phasmatidae; genus Medauroidea; species Medauroidea extradentata. Next base: position 13,133 of record PNEQ01131537.1, read on the forward strand.
TCTGTGGCTCCATCTTGTTAGTTTTTTAGAGACGAGATATTCTTGAATTTTAAGAGCATGTTACGGAACAACCCGTCATTGTTCATCTCCTGATTTTACATGTTTGGGAACTGTTTTTCTTAGGTTTCTTTTACTGTATTTACAACATTACTTTCTCTCTTTTTGCTCTTCTCTACAATTGACAAAAAAATTTCCTAGTTCTTTCAGAAGTGTGTTTCAGGTTTTTCATTTATATCCAGTTATAAGTTAATGCAGTGTATGTTGTTTGTGGTGGTGTGTATCCAGAATAATGATTTATTTGATCTACTGTTCCTGAAAAGCGATATTTCTGTTTCTTGAAATTTAGTTTTTAACTAGTTTTATTGGATGGTAATGTATATTTAATAGCAATAAGTATGATTTTTTTTTGCAGAGGATAATTGTTAGTTTTGCCCACCATGTCGAACTGGACATTACTGCAGCAGCTCGATGAGCTTGTACGTCACATGCGTGTTCTTGCGCCATCATGCGAAGATGGTATGTACTGACTCTATGTACTGTAACTTTCTTCTTAATGAGTGTTAAACAGTATGATGAAGCTAGGTGCAAGTTTGGGGGCTACGTAGGTAATAAGTTTGCCTATATTTTTTTCACTCTTGGTTTGTAGTGCCCACAGTCACCTAATCATTGTAACTTTACCTGTTGGTCGCTACAGTATTTAAATTATCAGAATAGGGTTCTACTCGGCGATTGTCCTTGAAGGTACAGTATTGCAACTACAGTAGAATCGTGTTATAACATTTCTGGATATAACATTTTTCTGCATATAACATCACTTTTCTTTGGTCCCAAGATTTTTCCATAAAAAATAATGCGTTAATTTCCTGCTTATAACAACACTTGTATTTTCATTTCCTGCATGTATCATCACTTTTTTCTGAGATATTAACCACAACTCTGATAAAATTTTTCTTAACTGTACTATTTGAGATAAAATAACTAATAAGCTGTAGACTAAAAACAACAGTAAAAAAAATTAATGTCTGAGAAAGTATCGTAAGTGTACATTACAGTGACATTAAAGACTGTGATCCTGAAGATGATGTGATGATTATGAACTTTCGAAGACAAGTGGGAAAGCCTCAATTATACACATAATGTATGTATTAATCATGTATCTTATGAAACAGTAACTATAGCTGCATTTAATCTCATTATAGGCCTATTTACTGTACATAAACTATCAAATTTCAAGTTACATTTGAGTAATATCTATTTATTGGTTTAAAAATATTGATTCCTGCTTATAACATTTTCCTGCATATAACACTTTTTTTCACATGTCCCTTGAAAAATGTTATAACAGGGTTCTACTGTATATATTTATAACAAAATGTTCAGCTCCCTATTAAGTCTGCTGTCATTCCTTTACACTTTGTGTTGAAGTGGTTTGGAATTTATTTTTTTTTACAAAATAATTCAGGTTACACCTAGTGTTTTTTTTTTTTTTTGAAAAGAAAAATAAAACACTTCAGATGAGGACAGCATATCTAACACAGCATTAAAGTTACGTATGTATATTTCACAATAAAATTTCATGGTTAATTACTTACAGTCCCTTATTAAAAATAGTTAGAAGTAGAAACAAATCCTGAATGCTAGTTCAGTGCTCTATGTAGCAATAATATGGTATTTGATGTGTGTTTGTGTCTCTCTTGGCAATAGCTCACTTCTTGTTACATAACTATAGGCAGACAGCACCCTTTATAGGTGATTCGGAATAAAGTGAGCGCTCAAAAAGCCCTGATTAATTTCTATTTTCTGCCAGTTTATATCTTTCCGCTGCATGTAAGCATCAACATTGCCACGTGCTTTTATTTACACAGGCTTGTACAATGTTACATTTACATTACACTGCTCCGATAAATGTTATCTACAATATCTACTCATTAAATGCACGGGTGCTGAATATATGCTATACTCAGTAGTAATCTTAGTTATAAATATCTGCGAGTAAACGTCTCTGTGTCTACTCGAACTGCGCTATTGCCGTTGCGAATCTCGTAAATGTATGCACAGCATATTCTAACTTTTGAACTAAAACTGCCACTAAAAACAAACGACAAACACAACTCAAGAATACAAATTCCGTTCAGCATACTGCAATGAATGACGATGACTCGCGTAAAGAGAAACAATGAATAACGTATTTTCTTAATGTGTAAAACAGGAAAATATTTGCTGTTTCTATTTCCAGATAGGCTACTCAGGCTGGTGATAATAAAACAAAACAACTTACATTACTAATGACTTCACATAATTTACCAATGATATTCATAAACAGTCACTTCTAGTACTTTTGAATGTGTTTATCAGAAACCCATATTCATTACACAACGGGCAAACAAACTGAATGACGCAATACGCTTCCAAGCGAAGCGGCGAAAACCTAATTCTGATGCCATCTGTCGGTGGAACTTTAAACTACCTCTGTGGCGCGAAGCATTAGCGGCGTTTGCCAATGACAATCGGCTCGGTTACGTCGCTTTGTACTTGCGCTATTTAAATAAAATTGTACAGTCAGTTGGTATGTCAATAAGAACTTAAATAAACATTTTAAAGTATATTGAATACAGAGAGGTCGTTTGCATTTGATGATGTTTCACTAATGCTGTATTCAAATAAAATACACGGAACTACACTACATGCAGTTATTCGCTACCAACCATACAAACAATATTGTAACTGTTGTTAATGTTGACTTAAATGCAGTAACGGCAAGCGATTTTTTTCAAAGGTTAAATCTTTAGTGCTCACTTTATTCCAAATGACCTATACAGACTTCTGCTGTGCCACAATGTGATGGTTACGATTTTATTTTCTGTTTCCATATGTGCAAATATCCACGTTTCCAGTGTTTGCAATATAAGCTGTAACTTACGTTTTGTAACAGTAAGAGGAGAGTAGTGTTAAAATTTGCTTGTATTTAGACTGATTTGGTAAGATATTTTAATTGGCTAGCTTGGTTTTATTTTTATGACTTTTAAAAAATCTTTAAATGTTTCTAAAAATTTATTGTTTTTGGGGTTTGTAATTTACCACATTTGTTGGAACAGGGTTTACTGCTTAAAATACAGCTATGCTGATAAATAATATGAAATATTGTAGTATCAAGAGTGTGTGTGTAAGAAATAGGTAATTTTTAACATCTGGTTTGTGGTAGGAGACTCCTATCTTTTCGTTTTTGTAACCCTTTTGTTTCCTCAATGTTGTTGTCATGACGAAACTAATTATTAATTTCTTAAGAACGATTGACGTAACATTTGGATTTTAAGGATAAAGGAAAATGTTAAAAATAATAATAATATAATAGATCCTTGAGTTGTAAGTCTCAATTACTGGTCGATTTATTGTAGGAAGTGTTGACTGTAGCAATAGGGATGTGTGCTATTACATTGCTCACATTGGTTGGGGGTGATTTGCAGAGTTCCTGCAGTTTGTGAGGAACCAGGAGAAGTGTCGGGTGGAGTGGCTACACACACAGGAGCAGTGCGACCGCCTGCAGGTTCTTGTAGACGAGTACAAGACCAAGCTGCAAGACTCTGAGAAGAAGCTATGTGTGGCGCGCAGGATGCTAGACGAGGAGCAGATCAAGCGCAAAGCCGTCGAGGTCGAGATGCTGCAGCTGGTACGTGCCCCTCCATCTCTCTTTACGGTTCACACTTCTGTAACTTTGGTGCAGTAGCTAGGACACTCGCTCCCTTCCAAGGCAGTCGGAGTTTGATTCCCGTTTGGGTAAATCCTGATTTTCACACGTGGGGACCATGCTGGATGATGCTATTGGCTGGTTGGATGGTTTTCTCGGGAGCCAGTTTCCTCCAGCGCTTCATTCCGGTGCTGCTTCATGCTTGTATATCATCCCTTAGTTCAAAAAGCATAGCTGCCAACTCTTAAGATTTTCCCGTACAATGTACGATTTTGTGCCCTATTGTACGGTTGTACGATTCATGTGAATTATTGTACGATTTTCAAGGTTTTTAAATTTTTTTCCCCGTTTGGTCAATTCATATTAAGAAATCTGGTACTGAAGTCTTGTAATTTTGGTACCGAACATGTGGTACGTAGATCTGACTTAACAGCGTTGTATATAATAAAGAAAAGTGTACTACCGTAGTTTCGGGAAATAGCGTGCTTCATTTATAGCCATTGTACAATATTATTCACTACAGAATACCGTATTATTCACGCATCGTACGAACGTAGCCCGGACATTGCCGAACACACCCGATCTATTGTAGTTGTCTTCCTGGCAAAATGGCAGTCGTGACTCGTGCAAACAAAAGTCACGAGCCTGTTTTAATTTGAAGGGTTTTTTTCCAGTTTACCGTTTCCGTGTAGTAATTGCTCAAGAACACGCATCAAATCTTGTGAACTGAAGGAAACTATCGTTTAATTCTTATTTTACCAGCAAATATTGAAGCGCACATCGTAGTTGCGTAGTGTTTGTAAAGATGGTGTTTGCCAAGCTTATATGTATCATTTTGTTATTGTGGCGGCGTATTTTAGTGCCGGTACTTGTATCGACGTCATATATTTAATAGTCGTATAACGTGGGAATATTGCAAGTTTCATGTCTGGGAAATACAACTTTTCGGTTTTTACAATTACGTTTTTATATACAGTAATTGCCAAACCGTATGGGTGTTAAAACTGTTCAAAAATTTAAAGTAAGTGGTATTAATATTGTATAAGAGATTAAATACTCTCACATCTGCACGTTCAACGATGTACAAATTTATTTCTCAAATCCACAGTATTTGCAGTGTCGGAGAGTTGTGGTTAGATTTGCCAAGTGTGATTAAATTACCTAATTTGCACTCTTAAAATTTTTCGTGCAATTATGGAACTGTGAAAGAGAATTTAACAGCTGTGTTACCAGAAATCGTGATGTTGGGGCCTATATACTGGTGTATTAAAAACGGTAAAGTTTGTAAACTTGCAGAAACCAAAACTACCTATACCAGGTATGTTTAGATTTGTATGAATATTAAAATTAAAACAGTTTTTATGATGGTACATCAAAGTAAACCTACTGTAAAATACGTTCAGTAATTTCCCTGTTTTTGTTTTCTTTATAATAGCCCTAGGGAGGCTATGTAATTTTAGCCATGAACACAATATATGTATTGTGGTGGTACCTTGCATGTGATACGTGGTAACCAATTACTTTGCCACAGAAGTCCAACTGATAACTATTACAAATGCTCCGGCTGTAAGCAGTAGGCTCTAATCTCATGGGTTGCGGCGGGTTCGAAAGGTGGGTGGAGAGTTACTTCATATAAAGAAAGAGTCATGATCTCTGCTAGATGGCGTCATCATTTATTACTGTACCTGCGGCATGCAGTTACACTTTGTCCTGACGTCATATAGATCAATACAAGTTATACACCAACTAAACCAATAAATTGTGGAGGAAAGGATACGCACGGGCTAACAAAAGAAAAAAAAAACTAGGAAAAGGCAAAAGCCATCCTCAGCCGCTACTGGGTCGCCCGACATCGCCCATCACTCGTTACCCACAGATTTTACATATTAAAATGCATAAGCTAGAAGGAAACTTTCACGGTCTGTTCATGCACCGCTCGTTTGCCGCTTGCTCCCCCTCTTTGTCCACTACGGTATGTCCTTTTATTCGTGGTTACCACAACACGTGTTACTCCAGTGAAGGAAACCTCTACTCGCCGCCGATCGAAAAAACACAAGAAGACCCGGTAGAGAAACTCGTGCGACCACACTGCCAGCCAACAAAGAACTTCCCCCACTCCACCAAAATGGCGGGCGTGCGCTCTGCACCGCGACCTTCGTTTTGTTATACGAACTCGTCTGGATGCAAAGTTATATTAAATTTAATATACAAAAAACGGGGAAAATTACGCTGATGAACTTGATGTATTGTACTTGACATTCTACATATCAAACACATTTATTTCTTTGCTAAACAACTTTGGTGATGTCAATAGGACCTTCTGACGTCAGCAGGAAAACCCTGGCGCGCTTCCAAGTATTGGTCTGCTCACGTGACCCTGGGCAGGAATGCCTTGCTTAGTACCTTTGCCAACAGGACACACATACTTCAAAATTCTATATCTCTTAAACCATTAATCTTACAGAATTTTACCAAGAGAACAAAAGTGTTTAATTTTTAAACCTGGTTAAAACAAAACCAAACATGACATAATTGTGTTAAAATCACTTATCCACACAAATGTTGGGCTTTGAATATTTTCCCAAACACCAAACTTCATTATCACATATCTTTTGAATAATTGATCTTACACATATTTTGCAAGAGGACAAAGTTATTAAGTTTTAAAATTCTGCTTCACTAGAGCCCAAATAACGCAAGATCATATCATCTTTAAGTATTTAGATAAACTGTGGACTTGGAATATTTTTGAAATAATCCCTTTTAACACATAACTTTACAAACCTAAGATATTCATTTATAACCTTGCATCCAGAGGTAATTATTCACCTCAGCCGTGTCTTAGACCCATTAGCAGCTTCAGATATTTAACACCGAATTATATACACAATTTACACTAATAAGCATTTCTTGAACAGGGTCACTTTAGATTACAATTTGTTTTTATCCATTATTGCTTCGCGATTCCTTCTTGTGATAAATATATATATATATATATTTTGCATTCGCAAGATTAGGCTTGGTGGCCGGACAACACTTGGGGTTCTCTCCTAAGTACAAAAGTTTCTTATTTTCATAAGTTTACCCTAGTTGACCAGCTAGAATCTCAGGTGTCTGCGTCTGAGCGAGCTTTACATTAATAGAAATTGTTTATATATATCCAAAATTTTATCCCCCAGGATCAGGGTGGCTTTACAACCCCCCAGGAAAATCTGTTAGACCGCAGGCCTAATGGATTTTCCTCTAAGTTAAAGTGGCCCTTCCAGTGCAGACACTTGGATTATTAAACTATACTCCGTCTTTACATACATCTCACAACAGGACTTCTGAGCCAATTGCTTAGCAGATACATAATCAACACATTGATATTATACCTTACACTTTAATTACCCCCCCCCTTTTTTTTTTTTTAAACATACGTGGTGTCATACGTGGAAACTTAAACATCAACACATTATTCATATTTGCAAACCACTACCTTAGCGGAAGAAACAGACTAACTTTCACATACTGAAATTATTGCTCCCTGGTGCTAATCACCTTTAACCCTAAATAACTACTAATTCCCAGCTTCCAACGTGCAAGACATGCTCAAAATGCAGGCAGGGGAACGCATTTGCATAACATACTCCTTACAAAGACTTGAACGGTTTCAGCAAATACGAATTATACACTCCCTTTACTTCTTTGGGCTCAATAATCTGACACAACTCCCATGAGTTCGGCCCAGCTTCCCTAGTAATTACATACGGACCATCGTACGGCAAGAACAACTTCCCCATCTTACTGTTGACTGCCTTGCTTCGTTCAGCTACTCTTAGAAGGACCTTATCTCCCACTTGGAATGGCTTGTGAACCAAACCTTGGCGCTTACTTCGCCTCTCCGCCTCCAATCTCAATTTTTCCCTTGCAGCAACCAGCTTACTGGAAACTTCAACGATAGGTTCGTCCGGAAAACTTGTACTTACAGCAAGTGGGTCTCTCGTCACACTTCCTCCTACCAATTCCTGAGGTGAAAAACCAGTACTTACGTGGATGTGAAGATTTAAGAAGTTATTTACGTGAGGGATAGCATCTGCCCAGCTAGAATGACGCTTATGACAATATGACCGTAGCAACCTGCCTATCTCCCGCATACACCTTTCTACCGGATTACCCTGCTGGTGGCGAATGGATGAGTATACTACATCGACTCCTTTCCATAACAACTCCCACTTCCATGTGTCGGCCGTGAACTGCGTCCCATGGTCGCTGAGGTCTCTTCTAGCAACTCCGTGGGTGGGGAAATATCGGTTAAGAAGACATTCCACACATGCTACAGCGGTGGCCCTCTTTATGGGATAACAAGTTATGTGCTTTGTGAAGACGTCAAGTACTACAAATACGTGCTTGACACCTCCCATAGATGATGGAAGGGGACCAAACAGGTCCACTGACAACAGATCCAAAGGCCCTGCCGGGATGATGGCATTCCAAGGTCCTTCCCAGTTACGGTTGGGAAACTTGGCACACTGGCACAACCCACAACAAGCAACCACCTGCCTAACAGTGTGAGCCATATTGCCCCAGTAGTAACTTACTCTCAACAACCAGAACGTCTTCTTCTCACCGAAGTGTCCAGTGCTCTTATGGACATGGCCTATCAGTGCCTGCACCCAGGCCTTCGGTACGCAAATCCGCCAACTCCCAGACTCTAAATCAGCTTTCCGAAACAACACCCCTTGATGCAGGCAGTACCAACTTAAAATTTTACTGAATACAGGATCAGTCAGATCGCCCTAGTGCGTCTCTAAAATGCTAATGATGTCACTCTACACAGTGTCCTCTCGTTGTGCTATACCAATATTGTGAAAATTCGCTACCAGCTCACTGTCCTCCTCTATAGTGATCCTAGCCATCAACAATCCAGATCTCGCTTTCTCCTCTACCACAATATCATCGCCCCCTACAACAACTCTACTGAGCAGGTCTGCATCCTTATTATTACTGCCAGAAATGTACCGCATGGAGAGGTCATACTCCTGTAGTGCTAGGCACCAACGAGTCAGTCGGCTGCCCATCAATTTGCATGACAACAGAAAAGACAAACTACAGTATGATGGTCTGACAAAACCACAATCTTATGCCCCTACACGATGCTACGAAGTTTACCAAGTCCCCAGACCACAGCAAGACACTCACGCTCTGTTACCGTGTAGGCCTTTTCTGCGCTGGTCAGTGACCGACTCAGAAATGCCAACAACCTCTCATTCCCACAATCATCGAATTGGAATAACTTTGCTCCCAAGCCATAGCCTGAGGCATCTGTGCTGAGGTAAAACTTTCTGCT
>PNEQ01131538.1:0-22147 GCA_003012365.1 Medauroidea extradentata
TTACGTGTTCTGACAACAAAATTCATAGTTTCAGTTGCATTCATGAGGAGTATGAGAGGATTTTTTAAGTTCACGTACACTTAAAAATTACGGCTTGTGGACACGTGTTTTATATGACATAATAAGTGAGGAAGAGGATGAAAATAAAAGCTTCACGTTCTGACTCGAAGTTTTTATATTACTTATCTGACCACTACACAGTTGCCTAGAGTGTCTAGATTTTTTGTACCGAAATGTTTCAATTCTATACAAAACATTGTTTCACTCTAGGCAACTAATGATTGGTCAGACAAGTAATATAAGGAATATAAATCATAAAGTGAAGCTTTTATTTTCATTCTCTTCCACGCTTATTATATCACATAAAACACAGGCTCACGAGTCGGCGATCTTTAAGTGTGCATGAGCTAGAAAAATCCTCTCAAACGCCACATGAATGAAACTGAAACTACCAAGTTTGTTGTCAGAACACGTAACTTAATGCAGCTAACCGCATTGGCCACTCTAAACGGCAACATGTGCAGTTTAACAACTTTTTGTATTACAAGCACCAATGCCGTTTGACACATAAACATGGTAGTTCAGTAATTTAATATACTAAATATGTATCATTACATTTAAAATTCAGTTAGTTCTTGTGCACAAAACGTACGCAAAACTGCCAACCCAGAACGAAGGGCCCGTAATAATACAGACTGTTGTAGTATAATTTATGCATTCGTTTTTTTTAACACGATAAAACAAAATTTTTTGAAAATGTCTAAAAAAATTTAATTTAAAATTTGGGTAAAGGCAAAGGTCAAATACCATGGTCATGGTCAAATAAAAAAAATTAGAAGAGCTTGTGTTTTCTATTATGTTAGTTCTTAATAGTTTTTTAGGTTAAAGAATAAATTCAAGGCTAATAGCAAAAGGTTTATTCCTAATTTTAGATTTCTCTAATTTTTGTAACGATTGCTGTTTGAGTGTCGAAATCTACATGTATATAATAAAGTTGTGTGATGGAAATTAATTCTTAGTACTTTTACGCATGAAAGTGTTTGACTCCCTATGACAATGTCGAAAAAATTCAATTTAAAATTTGGGTAATGGCTAAGGACAAATACCATGGTCATGGTCAAATAAAGAAAATTAGAAGAGATAGTGTTTTCTATTTTGTTAGTTCTTAATAGTTTTTTTAGGTTTAAGAATAAATTCAAGGCTAATAGCAAAAGGTTTATTCCTAATTTACGATTTCTCTAATTTTTGTAACGATTGCTGTTTGAGTGTCGAAATCTACATGTATATAATAAAGTTGTGTGATGGAAATTAATTCTTAGTACTTTTACGCATGAAAGTCTTTGACTCCCAATGACGAAATTCATTAATTGCATGCTATAGTGTTCATGTCAGTTTAATTATTATTATAAGTATAGAAAAATATAATTTGTGACTGTACATCAGTGTACCGAATGTATACTACCTTCACTGAATGCAAAACATTCGCAAATAATTCAAAGGATGTTCAGAATACTACAGGGTTCTGGCAAAAATATATACTTACTGATCTATCCTGTGAAAATAATGAGTTTAAAATTTCATGTAATAATAACATAGTTTCAAAACTAATTGCAAGGATTAGAGGCCCAAGAGAACACAACTTGGTAATTTTTTACTGGGAATAAAAATACATTGTGTCAGTGACAAAACAAAGGGATGTACTTATTGGATGAGGTCGCTAAGATAGGGCCGATAAAGATAACTCACACCAGAGTTGAGAAAGAGTCTCGAAGAAATTTCAAAGGCGTCATAGAAGTTAAAAACAAGTTTCGGAAATGTCGCAAAGTAGTCACGAAAGAGTCTTGACGGAGACGCAAAGGACTAAAAGACGTAATGAAGAAGTATAAAAGGTGTCTCAAAAGAGTCATATTACTATTAAAAAGAGTCTCAATGTTGTGAAAGGAGTTTTAAAGGAGTCGAAGAAGTCATGAAGGTTTCTGAAAGTTGTCTCGTAGAAATCACAGGGATATCACAGAAATCAAAAGGGTCACAAAGAAGCCTTAAAGAAGTAAAATTGACAAAGGAGCCTTAAATGAGTCAAAGGAGCCTGAAAGGAGCCTCAAAAGAGCCATAAAGAAGTCCAAAAGGAATTTCAGAGGAGTTGCAAAGAAGTATGCATAAGAATCTTTACAGGAACTTCAAGAGTATAGAGATAATTATAAGTTAGAAACAAATGGGTGAGGCATGGCTGGGGCAGCAAATACATAAATATATATGAGGTAGACAAATGACAATAAGTGTAGTTGGTAAGTACGTTTGATAACGAAAGTAAGGATTCAGGCCTATAAAACTAGTCACCTAGTGTACTTGAATAAGCGATGATACGGATAATTTTGGTTCAGCTCGGTATATGAAGGAATAGTTGCCTATATTTCACTCTGTCAACATGTATGCGTTTGAACGAATGAGTCGAATATTGTGAAATAAATATTAAGGTGAATTACTGTGTACATACGATGTTAGTTAAATTTTATATCGATTAGTATACTCGTACATAGTATGTTTCGTAGTGTGTGCGATAAATGACATATTACCAATGTGGTTAAACGTTAACATTTGTTCATTGTATGAAATATAGGTAATACGCTTGTTAGGCGTAAGGTAAGTAAGGTACGTGTTGCTTTTGAGTCTCGTCGACAGCGAGGTCATTAGAGACGGCAATACAACTTTGCAGATTGACAGAAACCACAAGGGAAGTCGGCCAACGTTGTGCGTCGTCCAGTCTATTGCCTGTGACGTCGTCGTTGGTATCCTGTCTTGTGTCCAACACTGTATTTATTTCAGTATTTTCTGTGCTGTCTTAATTGTCGCGGCATTTTTTTATTCAGATTATTTGGTTCGTCTTTCAAATTTTATTTCTGGATGTTTATTTTATTTTTCTTTATTTGTTGTTGACTTTCCTTATGGGATCTTTCATATTCTATTACTTTGTTTATGGACGTGTTTACTACTGCCAAACTAGGCTTGTTTTCTTATTTATTCGTTAGTTTTTTGCTTTGTTTCATATTAAATATCTGAGACGACATAATATTGCAATGGCGTATGTCCATAACAATGCATAACGATGGATCGACTAAATTCCTATGACGGAATTATTTGTACGTTTGTTGATTACGGCCGTTTCTGGCTTCCTTGGATTGTTTCTTTCGCATTGGTGTTGCTCGTTTTCTCGTGGTTATAGTCCTTTTATGTTACTGTGTGTTTTCTGCGATTCAACAACATTCGCTGGCAATGACGTATATGCGACTATACCATTCAGTTAGGGAGGTTTATGTATGGGGTAGGTGACCCGGCGCATGGCGTGTTGCAGGACTGGACGATGGCGGACATCAGGGGCCGCCCATGGCTCTCTACAACAGCGGTGTCGGCGGTGTCGCGCCTCGTTCCAACAGCTCCAGCAGCTCGGCGTCACCACCGTCTGGCACAGCGGCGTCGGCTGCCGTCAACTCCGGTGCCATGCTCGTCGTGCCGCAGCCCATCAACGCCTCCAAGATGGCGACCAGCCAGCAGGCCGGCCTTGTCGCTACCAACGGCGGCGTCGGCAGGAAGTACCAGTGCAAGATGTGTCCGCAGGTGAGTGATACCCACGTCTCCACAACCTCTTATCATTGGGCTTCAACTTCGACGCTGTTCACAACTACCTCTGCACTAGTCAACTGCATGATTATGAAGTCACGTCTCAGGTTTGTCTAGCCGCTGAGACTGCGCTGCACAGTCGGCAATCATCGGAAATGCTCGTGTTATTCTCTAACTTCTTTCTACATCCCTTGTGACCGTTTGTTTACGTTAGCTTAAGTTAATTAACCCATTCAGACCCAGTGTTCATAGACATGGTGCCAAAGTTACAGTACCACTGTACCCTACAACGCCCACAGCCAAAATAGAGAGTCTTACACTTCTGTTTAGTTAGATTCGTTGCTGTTGCACAACACTAAGTTGCAATTGGTATATTTCAGTACGTCTGACAATCAAGATAGTAGTTTGCTTGCTGAAAGCTTCGTGCAAGCACACACATAACAGTTTCGTGGTTGGGGCGAAATAATCTAAAATTTATGTTGCGTCTGAAAGGGTTATTGTTAGTTTAAGATGCAAAAAACGCTGTCTTCTGTACTGAAGGGCGGTTTTGTTAGGTTATGTAGGTACAATAAGAGTTAATTAATATATGTCGCTGAAACTCCTCGCATTTGTGGCGCGCTACGTGTTGGTAAATGTGCAGACTCTCCAATGATGGCGGAATGTGCGGAAGACACAAGTTCACTTCCCGAGGTCGTCTCATCTCCGATAATCTGGAACTTATTCGGCAAGCGGTATAATTCGGTATCATTTTAGAAACTACCTTATTCTCGTGTTTTCACGGAACAAAGTGAGGTAAATGCGACACTGCGTGTGAGGGAAGTAAATAACATTTGCATCTATGGAACATTACACGTTAAATGTTTGCAATGTTTTCAGTAAGGTAAAATTCCTTATCAAAACATAAAAGCAAACCTCGGACGCATTTTACATAACTCGTGGTTCACGATGTTAAATTTTACAACGGGAGTTACAACTGAGCTTGAATCAGTGGCTAAGTAAGCTTACCACTATATCACTGAGGGTTTTGAAAATTATTACTTCTCAAACGTGCGTATTTACCAAGGCGTCTCTTCAAATCTCAACCAAGGCGTCTCAACCAACTGAGCCACGGGGGGTCGGCATCAACTGAGCTACGAATGCTTCTGTGATATCCAGATTGTTAATGTTATTTGTATAGGAATAGTTGGTCCTAATATTAAATTAGGAGTGTATTGTTTATTATTTTCGAACATGTTTGTTTTCTATCTGCGAAAAGGTAAACGACGTCAAATTATATTACAAAATTATTGCCGTGCACCGCAGCATAAAGAACGAGACGTGCAGCTGCGGTGTTTTTCAAGTTTATAGCATTTTCTTTTGTGATCAATCGAATTAACCACTTTAAAATTGTTATAACTAAAATCAAGATACTTGAACTATGCTGATTAACAGTTTAGACGTCCTACTTGTCGCACAAGCTTATATTTTGAAAGTTGAGGTATACATTGTTCGCCATCTTGTCGCTCACGCACGCCAGATTGTGCCATCTTCCGTAAATCAATCAAATGGATTTAGTTTCGCCAACAAAATCATTTAGTCCACGGAAAAATTTGTTGGTTCAAAGCACATCACTCATAACTATCAATATTATTTTGTTGACAAGTTGTAACAAGTTGTTTGTTTACACAAAATATTTATTTGACGTCCTATACTAACCAAATATACGTTTGGCACAAACATGTGCGTTTAAATTAATAATTTAGTCGAGGGAAATAATAAAATTCGTTTGGAGGAATCCAAGCTTCGTCTTACCAACAAAATGTTGTTGAGCTGAAGCAAACATCACCCAAACAAATATATTTAGTATAATGAAACAATTCTTTCTCTCAGTGTAGGTACGTAACGGGAAAGTAAAGTTTATCAGGACTTACATTATGATTTGCAGCTACCTTTCTTCTGTTTCAGTCAGTTAGAACTGATCATTGAAATGAGCAAAACTGACCTCAGTTTTTTCATGTTTTTTGTTTGTGTTTCCGAACATTGTTACTGTAGTTGACCTGTCCTTCGAAAAAAAGCAGACGTGTGAGCGTATAGCTCTATCTACGAAAACATACGTTGAATAAATATCCAATATCATATTACATACGCTATGCCTAATCAGTAATTAAGGATATGTGTGTGGTAAATACATAAACGTAAAAACAAAAACATTTCAAATCTACGCGTTTCTGAAAGTTAGTATGGAAACAGTACAAAACAACAACCCTAGACAATGACATTAGCCAACTTTATTAGAAAATATTTACCCAGAATGATGCATTTATTAAGCGTTATCTGTTGCACTGAAATTGCACGTGCAAGATTTCGGCGTCGGCGATTGTTCTTCGGAAATATGCCACTTGAGATAATTTTTTGCTCAGAAAGTTGGTAAAATCTATTGTCTAACCAGCAACGTTTGTGTATGTTTTTTTTTTTTTTTTTTGCAAACTGACTTCGAGAAATCTAAAATTTTTAGTTGATGCTTGTAGCACTGAATTATATACCATCCCGCCTTAAGTAATAAATTAATGTTCGTTTACACCCAATTTTTAATTGTGCTATACAACCATTTAAACATGTTGCGTTTAACACTGGAAAGGATTATTTGTAGTAGCATGGGATGGTTGGTACTTGGGCTTTATGTCTCGTCGACATCAGAGTCATTAGTATGGCTACTGATTTTGCTGAAAAAAACTTTACACTAATTTGTTTTAATGCCTAATGTACTTGTGCACATGTATAACTCGGCTTCGTGGTCAGTGATTGGATTTATTTAACTCACAGCGTCTAGGTAATCTTCCCGCAAGTCACAGACGTGTGGGTTCACAGTATCCTTGTTCTGATTGCCACATTAAAAAAAGCGACGTCTCTGCACAAATTCATGCAAACGTACTGTAGTACTGTGGACATACGTCTTGCAATATTATGTCTTCCCAGAAATCTTAGTACGAGACCACGGTCGTAGAAGTACATGTCTGGACAGTCGCCTGTCTGCCAATGTATTTTGCCTGACCCCCTTGTTGTTTGGCTGTAGTTCGTCAAGTTACCGAGAATGTCGTACTTTTTGGCGCCGTAATTCGGGCGGTCGGACTCAAACTCGCCCACTTTTTTCCTTTGTTAAATGTATAAAGTAAATAAAGATTGCTGGAGCCTTTTCTTAAATTTATGAGCGAAGGAAGTATTCCATAAATTGATAGAAAATACGTTTTGATAAATTGTTTATCTTAATGGGAAGGAAGTGGGCGTAGTTTGAGTCCGACCGCCCTAACTGCAGCGCCAATGAAACACAATATTGTCGGTAACTTGGTGAACTGCAGCCAAACAACAAGGGGGTCAAGTTTCCAGGCGAGTGTTCAAACTTGTTCTTCTACGGCCGTGTACGAGACCAAGAATAAACAATCGAAAAACGAAAAAATGAGAAAACAAGCCTAGTTTGGCTATAGGCAAAAGTTCCACAAATCAAAACAACAGAACATGAAAGATTCCATAAAGAGTTAGTGAAAACAAATAAAGAAAATGTAATAAACATAAAAAAAACCGAAGCTGAAAGACAAACCAAACAATCTGTTAAACTCAGGACACCACAATTAAGGCAGCAACGAGCTGACGTCAGGTGTATCCCGAAACGTCGTGAAAAGTCGGTCTTAAGAAATCTGCTGTGCACTTTTGTCTCTTTATTGTTGTGTATTTTAGTCTGTTGTCTGTGTGATGTCGTTGTTAACCTGTCTTGTGACCAACATTTTCTTCGTCTCAGTATTATTTGTGTTGCCGTAATTCTGGTGCCCTGAGTTTTACAGATTATTTAGTTTGTCATTTGACTTTTATTTTTGGATGTTTATTCTATTTTCTTTATTTGCTGTAGACTTATTCCTTACGCAATCTTTCATGTTCTGTTTTTAGGTTTATAGATATCTTGACTACAGCTAAACTAGGATTGTTTTCTCATTTTTTTCCGTTTTTCATAGTTTTTCCTTAGTCTGCGACGACATAATACTGCAATGGCGTATGTCCACGGTAGTACAGTACGTTATTCTGTTCCGTTGTAAGAAACATTTAAATACATTACACATTCATGATATCCAGTAAACATGTAGCAGTGCTGCGTATGTGTACGTAAGGTACTGAAACAAGTTAGTGCCAAATTATTTTCGCCAGGAACAAGCCGCCCCAGTTACTAGAGACGAGAACATAGGCTCGGACAGACAGGAAACGAGGAAGGATTCGGCTGTGGCCTTTAGTTAGGAACCATCCCAATATTCGCCCAGGGTGAATTCGATAAAACAATGACACATCCGAAAACAGGATTGACATACCGGAACTCAAATTTGTACGGTTAAAACTTTTTCTAAATATTACAATCAAAAACTTCGTATTGTTACAAAGATTTGTTACAATAAAAATATTTACGTTTTGAAATTATTACTTCCTAAAGTTGCAAGAATTATCTCTGTAAATAAGTTGTCAACCAAAGTCATGAGTTTTTCAGGATTTATGGACCTGTACACAAATCACAGTATCTAGGATGCATTTTGCTGGCATCAAGAAATATTGATATAGACTTTCCACGATAAAATGAGCACAGCTTAAATTTTACATTCAGCAATTTTTGTTATCATATTTACTATTTTTAACATTAAAAATTCCCTGAAACTAAAAACCAGAGTAAACGTTTAACCACTCTCAAAACTTAACATCTTTGCCTCCAATAAAATTCTGTTTTTGGATATTATAAGTGTTGGGGAGTGCTCAGTTTTAAGTAAAATTGCCTATTTTAATTACGTACTTCAAAATAAGAAAAGTTAAAACATAAATCTGTACACTGAATCACAAAAAATTAAATAGAATAAACAGTATTTGAGGTGGTTTTGAGGTAAGATGTGCCGTCACTAAATGTAAGCCTTCAGGTTCGAATTATGGTTTCTTCTAAATTTTTTCTCAATATGACATTAATAATACGTCAACATTTTTTGTTTTGCAGATATTTAATAAATTAGTTCTTTATGATGAATCAGAATGAACTACATATCTGAAAACCTCGAATTTTTTTGCCTTACTGCAAGTACACTTACAACGCCATACCTTGTAATTGACGTATTTACAAGACGAGTTTTTGTAGTTTTACACGGGACTTATTTGGCAACTGTGTTTCCAAGTATTTTCATGATGAATGTAGAAAAATTGGCTAGAGTGTGTGTCCTCTTGAATGAGAGTCTCCGCATTTTGCCACTTCACCACTTTGTTATTTTATGGGACTATATGATTTGATTTGTAATGTTAACTACCCTTCCTACTGTCAATTGTGTGTGTACCTATAATTCCGGTTCGGAGATTTCCGGCAGGCCTGTAGTACAATGTCTATCACGAACATGTGTTATTGTATCACGAAGACACATTATTATTTTGTGTGACACAGAACATTAATTGCAACACATAATATTCTTGCACTTTATTATGCAAGCAAAAAGTTTTCGTCTCAGAGGAGCGTGAAAGATTAGAACGCTATGCTGCAGCACGTAGCATATTTACTTCTAACAGACTACCCGCAGATGTTTAAGATGTGTTAAATTTTTTTCTCGAGTACTTTAGGCCGGGATATTTTTTCCCTCGTGTGTCTTTGTAGGAAGCGACATGAGATGCGTCTATGTACGCCAGCTGTGACGAGATGACAACGCGTCATGTGTGACGGAAAGATGTACGAGCAACATTGTCGCATTTATAGCCATATAAAAGACTACCGCGTACATAAACTATTCATAGGGTTTTTAGTTGAGTTCATTAATTCTGCAGGAAAGAAAAAGAGATCGTAATTGACTACTTCCACCAAACACTGCGCACGTTTAAGACACAAATGAAAAGCTTTTAGATTTCAGAGTTCACACATAAGAACATTTCAAGCTAACAATTTTGCTGATCGTTCGTTCAAAAAAATATATTATGATCATATAAATTAACATATTTGTAGAAAAAATATACCAATAATCTACTTTAAGATTCCTGTATGACTACGCAGAGAAAAGTATTTTTTACTTTTAACGATTTTATTTCATTAACTTAGTTTAACTAACGTAAAAAAATATTTTTTGTTCTGGCATAAATATAGCCTGGAGTAGATCAGGGCTTTTATTTCCTTTGTAAATGGTTTCATTTCTGTTGTAGTATATTTTACTATTGGTACAAGAAGATAACAATAAAGTTACGACTTTCACCAGCTTTTACTCACACACGTAAATTTATGCACACACACATAAAAGAGTATATATATATATATATATATATATATATATATATATATATATATATATATATATACTTATTAATGTGTGAGTGTCTATAGTTGATCAGTACAAATATACAAAACCTGATTGTTATCTTAGCAGTAAATTTAAAATACACTTGGAAACGTTTGCGATCAAAAACGTTTCGTGAGTGGCTGAACATTATATAACTATGACTATGAGATCGCCCATTTCGAGACAGTCAAAGAACTTAAACAACTTTTTATATTTACATATAAAAACATATCAGTATGTATTTAAATCAATAATGATTTTGAATAATGGATAACATTTTATCGTCGATTAATATGTTTTTGCTAAAAAAAAAAAAATACTGTTGGTGTTCGTTTCCCCAGGACTCGTTTCTCCACAGCTGACGTTGGAATTCTTATAACAGTTTGAAGTGTAGCCTATTCCCAGTATGACTGTTAACTTTATTGTATGCTTCTATAAATTATGTCAGTTAATAAAGTTTCCATCGTTTTAAGATATCAGATTTTTTTCACAGCTCTCTTAAAAATGTTTTCCATGTTAACAACAAACGCCAATTCACCCTTTGAAAAACCTAAACCTATAAATATTTTTTTCGTTTATTCCCTTTGCTTTTCTTAAACATGTAATACTCGTTGTGATTCACACTACAGTTTTTATCTTTACATCTCACGAATACTTCGGCAACTATGAAATGTGAACAGAAATTTCTGTCATATCAGTGTTGGGTAGCCTACATCTGTGTTTAACCGGAATATTACACAGTAGCCTCATACTAGCAGTGCTACTTCTGAATAAAACGGAAAAAAGATTTCCTTGTTATCATTCAGAAACATTTACATGGGTTCGAATTAAAACGTTAGTAACTGCTTTAAAATATTATTTTGTCGCTCTAAAATGTCATAAAAACACGCGGGAGTAACTGAGTAGCCTATAACTTGATGAATACGCATACCATACCATCGCTTGTTAAGTGAACGATTAGCAGAGACACAGGCTGATCAGAAAATAATACCTCAACTTTGAATGTCTCTAACAGTATACATCCTTGCTTGACTAGTCAAATGGATCGTGAAACAACGTTATTTAGACATGCTAACACAGTGGTTGTTTCTTCAGTTAGAAGAAGTGGCAGGGACTTCATTTCTCAGCAGAATAGTGTGTCACCCTACTGACACCTTGCTGTTCGCGTATACCAGAATGAGACGTTGCCGCAACGCAGCTGGTGACCGCCCTCTTTAGCACTGGCCCCCAGAAGCCCAAACCTTACACCTTGCGATTTTTTCTGTGGGGGAACATAAAAGATCATGTGTTTCGTCCACCATTTCCGGTTACCACTTATGACGTCAAAACGAGAATTATGGACGCCATCCAAACTTTAACACCGGGCATGTTGACAAGAGTGTGGAACTAGTCCGCGTGTTGCGTAGATATTGCTCGCACTGCGCGTAGTGGGTGGGTTTGAACATTTGTGAAGATGTGGTGTAGAAACTCCATTGTTCCACAGTTCGTTTGAGTGGTCAACCAAGATTGTGGGTCGTTTGGTTTTGGTAATATAGCCATTCAAAGTTGGTGTATTCTTTTATGATCAATGATCATCCATTACAATAATTGTTGAAATCTTGAACGGCAACCAGAGTGCATTAGTGCTTCCATTGTGGAAGTAACGACAGCGTCAGGCAGTGCATAAAACCAAGTAAATATTTCTGGATTGCATCAGTCCAAGTTATACAGGCCGTGTAGTTGCCGGGACTGTATCCCGACATTAAGTGGCTCTTAGTTTGATATAATGCGAATGTAGAGGCTTCTGCGTGCATCTTGAAGGTTCCGCTCTACAGCAAATGGAGCATTGCCGGAAAGAAAGGGCACAAGAAACGGAAGATCCCGAGAAAACCGGCTGACCAACAAATTCGTCCGACACGTTCACTACCAACACTTAGCGTGCATACGTATGTGTGAAAGTAGAAACATTAAATGTGCATGCGAACATTGACATCACCACGTAGCCAACGTATGTGACGGAGTTGGTCAACTTTCTACTCATAGGCGGTGGTTGTGAATCCAGCTTAAAAGTTGCCGTGAAAACGAAGGACTAATAATACCGGTTTTCAAATACTTTCTGTTATTGCCGTAAATTGTTTCATATGTTGCAAAACTATTAAGATATCGTAATTTGCAGTTGACATTATTCATTAAAAAAAACTACTTTCTTGCATGTTTAGTTTCTGTGGTTTCGTCAATCCAATACCAAAATCATCACGTACGTATGCGCATACATACGTACGTTAAGCGTGGTTGTGATTCTGGCTTCATTCAAAATAAATTTAATTCTTAGTTAGAATGCGTTAAAAGGCTGGATAGTCAAATTCAGTGGTACAAATGTCCCTCATGTGCTATATGGCATGTGTAAGGTGTTATAATTACTATCCTTATTTCTTCATCCCCTCCCTCAGGTTTGATTTTTATTCTGTAACACAGACTTGAAAATAATATTTAGGAATTTTTTATTTTCCGATAATGCAATAAGGATTACAGCCCATACGAGCTCCTCATTATAGTTACTTGTTACGCAACTGTTGCTTGAAATGATTCGTGTAGGAAAAGGGGTCCTGACATAGCCGTCAGTTACGCACTCATCCAAATTATCATAAGGTCTTAGTAGTCACAGCCAACATATATAGACAGCTTCTGTTAGACTCCCAGTCAACAGTTTATTGCGTGTCTGGATTTACAGTGTAGTCTACTTTGTACTTTAGCAGGAAAATACGTGCATCGATTTATTTTTACACCATTGGCGTTTGTTACGCTCTGATTTTTTTGTACTTCTTGTGGTTGCTTCTGTCTTTCCTTTTGAATTGAATCTTAATATTTTGTTTCGGTTCTGCAGTCCTAATTAAGGTGTTTGTCCCTCTTACTTTTTGTGTAGTATGTCTAATGTGTGAAATTGTTTTTTTTTATATATCTTTTGAATGAGGGTTAAATTGAAAAACCTTATGTATACCAACTTATATGAATATAAATAGTGTATGCTAATGTTATTGGTAATACAGAAAATACATATAATAATGATAAAAAATACACGCCCGTGAAGGAACAAAGAACATATTAGACCCTGGACCAGCACATGAGGAACGCTGCACTTTGTTGCACAGTAGGCTGCAATTATTGTCTGTTACGATGTGATAAAGTGGTGTGATAGCGCCGACTTAAATTACAAGTCTTCTTTCCGAGCACTAATAGCACCGCTAAGAGGACGCCAACTATTTTATGAGAACTACATTTTTTCTGCTTCCCCGTCGCTGTTCAGTTCTAGGCCTTAACCACAGCTGAATTACCCTCATATAATTGTTCCTACAAAATGTCTTGTGCAAGTTAATGGTTGCAATACCACACCTTCTCAACGGATGAGTTCCAACCTATTTGAACAACTGTTTTGCAAACTTTTGTTAATTTTTCGTACATGTACATAATATTTAAAATCACACGGTCAGACACTGATTTTATAATCAATTATAAAATTCTAGCAATACTTGAAAATTAAAAATTTTAAAATTGACTTAAGTATCTGCTGTCCACACAGTAAACATATGCACGGTTGTAACACTTGAATTATGCGTATGAATACATCTTAAAAGCCTTAAATTAAAATAGGTTCGTTCTTTTTAGCACCACCCTTACTACAATAAATCATATCTTATGACTAGGGCCACGACTTTGTCGCAAAAAGATATTTGCCTCACTTTGCTTCGACTCACGTGCACATCGGCAGCTATGCTTCATGATTATTCGCAGCGTATCTTAGTTCAGACACGTACGTCTCTCTTTGACTGCACCAATCATAATAAGATTATTGTGTCTCCGTACGTCTGTAATTTGCCAAGGTAAGTGAGTGTAAAATCGTCCAATCACAGACGATGTAGCAGAGCCGCAGATGTGAACATAACACATTGAAAAGAAATGTTGCAAAAATCTTTTCGCCATAAAATCGTGGCATTATACATGTTTAGGACAAGAAACACGAAATCTGCTGTGTTTTGTACTCCGTAATCAAGTTCTATAGCCTATATACCCTAAAGACGCACACTTAAAGAAATAAACTATAACCCGTAACCAAGTCAAACTCTGCAAATAGGGACTGACTTTGTGCAGATCTGCAAAGAAACCGTTCGGATGTTGCGAATTATGTATATGCGAAACATCTTAGCATTTCCGTGTATACCGATGCAAAGTGCACCACAATATGTAGTTTACTACACTACGCCAACCATTGTTAAACGACGGAGTGAATGGCAGTGTGGCGAACCACTGCACCAGCAATCTGGACTACCCCAATTCAGTTCTCGGTCCGGTCATCATGATTTAGGTTTTCCATGTTAAGGAGGGGGGGTGTTCGACAATTTTATTGTATTTTCAGTTGTTTCAAATTGTATAATCTAAATTTTCTGTTCGACAAAGCATAGGATATATTCTTGGTAAACAGCTTGACATAAATAATAACGGAATCTTTTATTAATTTGTCATGCAAAATCATTGCAAGGGAATTCTTGAAAGTTAACCTATGATTCTGCATACAATCTTAAAATGTTTTGTGAAATTTACAAAGATATTCTTTGTAGAATCATTAGTTTATGAAGTTACAAAGGTAAACTTTGTAATACTACAAATGAATTCTTTGTACCTGTACCGACAGTTCCTGCACTGTAAATTATTTTGTATAATATGACAAGGCACTTCTTCGTAGTTGTACAAACTTTTGTAAACGTTGAAAAATTTCCTTGCAAAATTATTAGTTAATAATGTCAAAAGGATAATGTTTGAAAAAAAAAAACTTAGAACAAAATGTGTAGCCTACAAAAATTTAAGTTCGCCAGAAATTACTTATGCAAAGTTCGCAACCTCTGAAAGGTATTTTTCTGGAATGAAGTAAATGTTTACATTAATTGCGTGCTTTAAAAGAAATAATTATGACTGAACTGTACATTGAATGTATACAAATAAATAAATCATAATCGATACGTAAGTCACGGTGATGTAGTGGTAATACGCGTAGATTCTAAGCATGGGTAGTGTGTTTCGAAACTTAGCATCTCCCGAGATTTTTTTATTTTTTCAAAATAATCTCATGTATACGTCCTTTATTCAATATTTTATTTGATAAATAAGTTCAGTGTAATTTATGAAGTGCGATGAACATTTTAATTATTTTTTTTCCTTATTGAAAGTACGGCTACAAGGCTTTTTTTACAAACATATACTTTGTATTCTATTGCAAGGACAACAATTGTAGTTTTACAAGGAATTTCTTCGGCAACTGGGTTTCCAAGGCTTTTCTTTGTAAAAGTACAAAACAATTTTTCCAGTGTAATAAATTAATAAACGATTCCGTTATTTTTTATGTCGAGCAGATTACCGAGAATATAGCCTACGCTTTGTCAGAGAGAAAATTTTGATAGTATAATTCGAATAAATGTCATGAAGCAAAAAACTGAAAGCACAATAATATTGTCTGACACTCCCCCTTAAGACGGCGCTCGAACTGCACGCAGCGTGTTCGGAGTTACGTTTTTTCTAAAGAGATCAGTAATCTTGCGTCAGCAGTGCTTATCTACGAAAAGAAAAAAAAACCTTCAGACTACTTGTGACTGTGACTTTCAAGACATCCCGTACATTGGAAGCATTATTTTAAAGCCCTCAAACTTGGCTAAAATCGGCTTTCTCACGCAATTCTTTCTCTCTCTCTCTCTCTCTATATATATATATATATATATATATATATATATATATATATATATATATATATCACAGATTTGTTCGATACTGAGGTCTACAAGTACATTGTACTTTACTACAGTGACGCGTTCAATAAAATGATAGGATCGCCACTTAAAATTCCACAGTAAAAATTTACGGCGGGAACACTGCGCGCGCGTTTAAGACTTCGGCCGTAGAGGCGATATCACAACACAAGTGCCGGCCGACGTCGCTCTTAGCGCCACATAGCTTTCGAGGCCTAGAAGTGCGGAATCGGTTAGGACGACACATCACGCGCATCGCGTCACTACACTGGCCTGCAGTCTTCTCAGCCACGACGTTTTCTGTATGAGACATTCAGTTGACAACCTATTATTAGGGCCCGGCAGTTTTCGCGAAATGATTTTTGCACCAATTCGTTTCAGTGCTTTACGTGCGCACCTGCATCTCTTCTTCGTGGTCAGTGATTGAGTGTGAAGGCTAAACCCGCAAATCACAGACCATGTACTGATTGGCACAGTCTACTGAATAACGACTCTACACAAAAATACTCTGCCAATAATCACGAAGTTGAGGTGGGTGTGTGCACGTACGACACTGAAACAAAGTGGGCAAAAATCTTTCCGCGAAAACTACCAATAATGTTATTACTACATACATGCAAAATTCGCACTATAATTTGGTTGCAGACTAAACTTCATTTTCCTATACATAACATCTGCGGTTCAATTGGTCACGAACTGTTATGTGTTGTCACTTACGTGTGTTACGTATTTACAGAGATTGGCCTCACTACCGTGCAAGTCACGACAATATCGGCCAGCGGGAGACGTCGAACGAACCTATAGTCACTTGGAGTCTAGTCAGCTGTCAGAAAATAACACGAATTTCACAGGTATCTAGTCATTACGTAAAATTTAAAGTTAATTATTTACTGAACACGCCTATACCTTTTAAAAGATTCTACACCAATGTTTCAAACCTAAAAATGAAAACCATTTTCGGTTTTTGGATCGAAAATTTACAATAAACACATTTCAATCCACGCGCACTTAAGGTTTGTTCCATGTGGAATCGAGTCATAGTTCAGTACAGTCCGGGATCCCACTATAAACATACTAATGTCTTTAATTATGAATGAACTGTGAGTAGTGTCGAGGCGGGACGGCTAATGGAAGGAAGGAACGCGGGCGTAGACAAAGGAAAGACCGACTCCCCAGGATGGTGCACAGCATCCGTGTGTCGTGATGCAGACAGACAGACAGACAGGCAGGCAGCTGGTGTATACAGCTTCCTCGGCACTACTCTCCACGGCCAACACTTCCGGACCAGCCGCAGCACTAGCCCTCACCGCTGTTGCCAACCTAGCGCCATTTAAAAACCTTCCGCGCGCTAATAATCATTCTAGATTGCTGCGTTATTTAGAACGAAGTACGAAAACTCTTGTTAATTTACCGCTGCTTTAGTGTCAAGGAAACAGAAAATGTAGTATTATTTTGATAAAAAATAATAATACGTGTCTCTTGTAGTTTGTCGTTTTCAAATGTCTCTCTCTCTCTATATATATTTCTCTCTCACTTTCTCTCTTGTTGCCCCCCACCCCCTTTATATATTGTACGGATTTTAAATGGACAGTCGTCGAATATTAATCGACAGCACTAGCCATCAATTTCTCAGTCTTCACCGAGCCTACTATCCCTCGTAACGTAGTGAGGTGGCGAAACGTTAATAATAATAATAGTAGTAGTAATAGTAATATCGTCTTTATTTGGCGTAGCTAACACAATTTTGCCTCCTCTCACAATGAAGATTCGGTAACCATTCACAGTACTACAACTGAAACAAATTCTATATTAACACTCGTATTAAAATGTGACAATGAACTGTTAATACCATTACACAAGACCGAATTATACTCTGGTTCCTTCACTAATGCCGCATCGAAAGGACGGTACAGTTTTCCACCTGAATGTAGAAATATTTAAAGTTTCAGTTGCTTTCAAAATAAAAGTAAATAAGTACTATCTTAGTCTGCCCAGAAGTGAAGGGATGAGGCTACAGTTTTCGAGAAGCTGTGTTTAAAAATGTATGCATGCGAGTGAGAGAATGAGTGAGTCTGAGATTGAAGTAACTGATTCATTGCAGTGTAAATTTAGTTGCACAGTATTGAGTAAGTATATTTGTTCTTATATATTGGCCTATAACATGTTAAGTATAGAAATGTTTTTTTTAATTGTACAATTTTATAGCATACGGTTTGAGTGTAACAAGAGGCTACTCTGCAAATAACTGGACCTCTGAAGACGTAAATAAACAAATAAATTCATAATACTCAGATTATACTAAATAAATGGGAATATTAATCATAAAACACCTAAATGTATGTGACATATCAAGCAATAAACGGCTAGCCGCTCAGAACCCTGAGTTTTAGCAAGTAGCCTAATAAATTTAACAAGTTTGACAGAAAAACTTCAACCAGTGAATGTCAGTCAGTAGACCAAAAATCAAACAAAACACTAAATAATCATTTAACATGTTGGGTTCTTCCAATTACATAGGATCCGGGTACGAATTCCGGTCCCGGTTATCGTGATTTCCGTATTACGTGGTTTCTCCAAATCCCTCCATGCAAATGCATGATCGATAAGCCTCTCAAGTTCCTATAATTATGTCAAGTGTGCGCTACCTTCTCTAGTGACCTTGCCGTTGACAAGATGTAAGACGTCTTGGGCGTGTGTTCGATACCTGGAAGTGCGGAGTTGTAAGGGTGGATTGGCTATTACTGGACGTAGGAAAATACGTTTTAATGATAAATAGGGAACTACATACATACGCATGTAAACTACTCTGAATACTTTCCCTAAAGCAGACAGGCTGTCATTCACACGCTTTGATCACTTATCAAATAAACGTCTATATTGTCATGAAAGTAATATGTCACATTCATTGTTTTCTTTTTGTAAATGACTAGACTAAGCTACGTGCGACGCTTTCCGGCACAGGTACTGTGATATCGCCTCTACCCTGAAAGTCGTGCGCGCGCAGTGTTGCCGCCGTAAAGGTTTTACTGTAGAACTTTAAAAGCAGTGACCGTCATTTTATTGAACGCGTCACTTTAGCAATGCCGATTGTAGTTGTATACCTCTATTTCGAACGAATCAGGTACATATATCTTGGGAAACAACCGTCTGAAAAAACTGGTGAGGTTTGTGCAAAATGCGTCGAATGTGCGTGGTGTCTTCAAATTCATATTCACATGGCGATAAACATTTTGTACGCACGTCTACTGATCTCTGAGATAAAACGTATCTCCGAACACGCTGAACGCATTTCGAACGCCAGCCAACCGACCCCCTTAAGGCGACCGCCTACCCCACGCTTCAAATGCGTTGCAGCGTGTTCGTAAACAGGTTTTTCCTACGAACATATTCCACGTGTGCCCATTGTGCAACGTACGAATAGAAAACAAACTTCAGACAAGGTCGGAACCTCATGGTTAAGACGCCACGCTCATTAAAAACACTGTTTCTAAGCCCTCCAACATGGCTAAAACGGCCTTTTCAGACTTCCGTACTTCAAAATGTACTAACCGGATGTACGTGAAACTCAGATTGCGACCTGCACTGAACTTAGTTGTAGACTTTCCACCAATATTATTAAATGGTCACCACTTAATGTCCCATAGTAAAAACCGTTTGGCGGGAACCTTGCATGCTAGTTCAGCACTTGGCTCATTGAGGCGACGCGGCATTTGATACGCGCTTCAAGGTCGACCTTATTGCTCCGTCGCTTAAGAGCCTCTCACGCGCGGGTAGGCGGTGCCCTTAAGAGGCTTCCCTACCTGCGCTTCAAATGCGTTACAGCGAGTTACGACTATTCATTTTTTTTTGACAAAACTATTTGACGTGCATTATATTATATTTGTATGTCTACGAACAGAACACAAATTTCAAACTACGTCGCAATAGTTTTAAAAATTCGGAACTTTTCTTAGAAATATCATTTTCGGGCCCCTCAAAATGACCAAAAATGGCTTTTCCAGACTGCTGTATCTAGGAAGAAAACAATCGTATTCGAAAAACCCAAGTATAGAAACAAGCGTTAGACTGTTAACAATGTTGCCCATAAGTACAACAATGGGGACACTGCTTGAAGTCCCGTAGGAAAAAAGATAATTGTAAAGCACCGCACGCCAGTTGAGTGGCTTGCGCGGAAAGGCGATAGTTCATTACATACGTCGGTTAGTGGCAACTTTGCCGCTCCTGCCTCACACACACAAACGCAACCTATCTAGGGAGACACCTTAAAGACGCACAATACTTCTGAGCCCTAGCGAGAAGAAGGATAGGTATTCGTATGTTAAATTATATGCCCTGGGGCTCAGTCACATTTCAAGGACTGTTTTTGTTTTCAGACAAAATTAGTTTTATACATTAAAATTGGGAAAATATCTCTACAGAAATTGAAATGTATGAAAAATATTCTGAGTAAGAGGTTTCGAATGTTTTATTTTATGCTCAATCATCTGTGTTTTGAAGAAAACTACCTAGAAGCTCCTATAGCAACGTGGGTTGCACCGAAGTGAGAAAAAATCCAACGGTGGCACAAAAGTATGTTTGATACATGAGCATTTTCTAATATAATTTAACACACTATGGTTGCTCTTATCAGGACTCTGGGGCAGGCAGCGCCCTTAACGTGGCTGGCTGAGTGAACGTATTTTGCGCCATCGAGTTCTAGAAGTGCTGGAGTGAGTGAGAGATTTTGGACAGCGCTTAACATCGAGGTCTTCAGCGCTGGCGAAGGGCGACATGAGGTGAGTATGGAGCGGTGCCGGAATGAAAGGGCGAGGAAAACGGGAGATCCTAGAGAAAACCCGCCGACCAACGGCATCGCCCGGCACGATTCCCACATACCAAAATCCGGGGACCGACCCCGCCGGTCATCGAACCCGGATCGCCTTGGTGGGAGGCGAGAGGTCTGACCCCTCGACTACCGCGACCCCTAGATATGCTGGAGCTCATCGTGTCTCTCCCTATAGTGAGTCTATAGACTCTAGGCGCAAGTCAGCAAACTGGCGTGTAGTCTTCTTACCGGCAACGCTCCAGTGCGAGACTTTCAGTGACCCTACTATTTTATAATGTATTATTAAAGGCAAAGGTGTGTTGTACTCGTTTATTCCTCTTAAAAAATTCTGCACCAAAATGTAAATACCTAAAAATTGCCGCTAAAATAGCCATTGTCGCCATTTTAGACAGCTAGAAAATAGGTTTTACATAGTAGTTGTGAATTTGAAATGCGTATACACACGTGTAACGGTGTTAAGGGCGCGGTTCACCTTAATTTTCAACGATTTTATTTATTTTTATATTTTTACCAGATATTAATTTTCTTATTTTAAACATAAATTGTGACTAAGTCTTCCTCTTAGGGAATTTTTGTATCTGTCATAGTTTTTGCGTAATGAGTCGTAAACGTCAAAATTTGCTCTTTACGGTTTTATGTACGCCACGAAAACAAACTGACATAACAAACAAAAAATTCACAGTATATAACAATGCTGTAGGCTATAACTTGAGATATTATATAAAAACAAAATGTAAATAATTTTGTGTACTTTAAAAAATTTTAGAAATTTTTAATTTTCATTTTAAAATTCTGCATTATTTATTATGTACAGAAATATTTTATATACTGTTTTATATATGTGTCAAATCATAGCCTACAACATTGTTATACACTGTGAATTTTTTCGGTTTGTTATGTCAGTCTATTTTAGTGGCGTACAGTGTGTTTCGATTCAACACAGAACTGGCAAGTGGGCTGCCTACCCACCCGCAACCGGCTTGAATTCTGCTCGCGGCGCGCTAGGGACGGAGCTACGTTCGATGTCACTGGTTGCCGCCTTCTGACGCAGCATTCTAAACGGTTTAACTCTTTCAACATATATTTACACAGACTTTGGAATATGTTTCAACGATTTCTGCTTCAGATCTCGTTATTTTACGCTTCTGTTAATTTTTTTACGAAATATTTCTATCAATAAAAGTTTATTTACGACATAGTATATTACTATACAGCGATGCGACTAGAAACATTAATTCATCACAGACGTTTACAATGGACATTTACAATGAACATTTACAAAAGAAGTTCGAAGTGGCGTCCATCCTCTTCCAAGCAGAGGGCTACTCGTCGCATGAAGTTCTTGCGTGCGTTGGACAACATCTCAGGCGTGAATTCCGCAAAGGCTTCGGTGATGGCTAGCTCCATTTGTTCGGGTGTTTGAGGTG
Source organism: Medauroidea extradentata (assembly GCA_003012365.1). NCBI lineage: Eukaryota > Metazoa > Arthropoda > Insecta > Phasmatodea > Phasmatidae > Medauroidea > Medauroidea extradentata. The sequence continues at coordinate 21,947 of PNEQ01131538.1, forward strand.
AGCTAAAAAATATTCGCGACTTGACGTAGCCCCAAATGAAGAAATCCAGGACGGTCAGATCAGGTGAACGTGGCGGAAATTCTACAAAGCCGCCAATCCCTATCCACCGGCCAGGAAACAAACGGTTTAAAACTTCTCTCGCCAGTCTGGAGGAGTGCGCTGGATGACCATCTTGTTGAAAAAGCATGTTGATCAGCTCAG
>PNEQ01131539.1:0-22146 GCA_003012365.1 Medauroidea extradentata
AGGAATCAACAGAAAGAAAAATAAAAAGTAAAAGGTTTTGATAAAATGGAACATAAGAGTTGGTATAATTAATTTCTAGTAAATCATGAAGATTTCATTGTTAATGCTGAATAGGTGAGCTTTGTAAAGGTAAAATGAGGACAATGGTACCTAGTAGTTATAAGTGCATTTATTTAACTGGTGGATACTAAATTGCTACGACCCAAGATGTGTGATCCACACTTAATAATTACCTTTACCCTCATTCTGTGGTGTTAAACTAAAATAACAAAATAACTCATTGCTCTCTAGCCGGAGGAAATTAATTTGTAAACGCCACAGCTGCATGCGGTTTTTTATCTTTCCTTCCAGGCGAGACTTTCTTGACGATACACTGGTGACTGGAGGAATGTTTTTTTTGTGTTATATTATTGTGAAAGAACGGAATAAAAACTGAAACCAATGGCAACTCTTTCATTTCAAGGGTACCTAACTTAAAACTGATCCTGTAAAATTACCAGCGGAGCTAGTCGTGGCAAATAACTTTACCAGTCAGTTAAAGTGCAGTTAGTTCATTATCAAATATATCCAGTTCGTGAGAGCATGGCTGGAAGTGTCGCTGTCAAGCTCCAGTCACTGAGCAAGTAAGGTGGGCTCCAGTCGAGGAGTTCCGAGGTTGTAAAAACACGAGAGGAGCGCGACGTGACAAGTTTACGTGAGAAGTCCTGCCTCACTCATGTTTGACATTATTTAGGTCTAAACAAAAGTATTTTTATTTTTGTACATAATTACAAAAATGTGTCGGGATGCCAAATGGAGTTTTCAATGTTTAACTTTCCAAACAAACATTTGTTTGGAACCAGCTCTTTCATGTCACAACTAATGGTGTCCATTTGAAATTGGCCTCCCATTTTATCTATAGTCAAAACATTGTCAGCTGATGCATGTGGTAATGTAGGTTAAACAAGAATTGTGAGAGATAGTGAGGTGATATTGATAGTTGTGGTATTTGTTTGTCGAGGTAACGTCGAGTCTGTTACAACTACGTCTGATCATTACATGAATAGAGAATATTCATACTCTTGCGGACATGAAATATGCAATAAATTGCTACTGTGCATGTCATATCGTGTTACATATCTCGGTGTATGGCTGCACACATTAAATACAGCAATAAAATATTTATAATATTACAACTGTTACAGACCTTGTTTATGCAATTTAAATAAATGGTTTTTTTTATGTTGCTATAATGAGACACGATAAAGAGGTACTAAACTTTTTACAGTTTACAACCATTACAAATTCACAAAATTCAATATTTACAAAACATAACATTTACTAAATTGTGTAGAATTTCATTACTATAGGTAAAGGAAAAGGCATACTGCATGATGGTACGGTATTGCCAAGGCTGGAATATGCTGCCATGAAAATTGACGTTCAGGAACTGGAAAATGTGCAAAGAAGGGTAACGAGATGGGTAAATGGTAGGTGAAGAAGGCAGGGGTACGATGGAGAGGATGGAGGGATATATAGGCCATCTGTAATGTTGAAGGAAATGGTGTGGAGTACATTGAAGGTCAGAAGAAGAGTAGAAAGTCTTGTTAGGATGTATAGGCTTACGAATAGAAAGGGAGTTTGGGGAGGGTTTCATTGCCACCTAGCTAAGGGAGGGTATGGGGAGAGAGTAAACACCAGCGAGAAGGTTCAAGTGGAGTGGAGGAGAACGAACTTGGTAAGCAGTCTATGCTTGTGTGGTTGGTGAGAGAAAGAGACAAATATTTTGCAGAATGGTTTGGTAAACTGTTTGGAGTTGGATGGTTAAGGAGAGGTTCGGGAATGGTAGCCTAGAGAGGCAGGAATGAGTGATCTCGCCACATGGCAACAGACCAAATGTGAATATTTATTTATATATGTTTGGGGCTCTAAAATTAGGGGCGTGGTGGCAAGGGTGCTTAAAAATGTATCTTTGCATTGTGTGCCAGTTACCTCGCCACCTACACATATTCGCCAATTGTTTTCAGATTTTATCAACAATTTGCTCTCGTTCCTAAAACATTAAACGATAGACAGAGGTATTTGTATGCTTTACATGTCACGTACACATACACGACACATCTTCGTAGCGAACACCTTGTCACGCCCCTTTGTTTTGACAATGGATAAACACGGCGGACACAAGTTCATTTGGCCTTCAGCCCCTCTATGTATACTGTATACCTCATTGACAATATATGCCTTCGCAGTAAAGTACCGTTCCGAATTGACATGGTGTAAATAAAAAAAACAGCATAAGAAAGGGAATAGGTTTGTTCGCGTGGTCTGCCAGTTTTACTAGCCGAGTGCATGTGCCATTTTTCGCTGGCAGGAAGGCAGCTGCTAGTGGCTGTGACCTCTCGAACGATATCTGGCGGTAAACAAGCATGTTGTTGTTTTGAAAAACACCCACAAAGGTTTGTTTTGAAAGTTTATCTTTGAAAACACCATTTGGCTTCCTGACGTATTTTTGTAACTACGTTAATAAATACAAATACAGTTACAGTTAAATTCACAAAAAAATACAATTATTTTGACATAATAAATAAACAAAACAGATAACGTTAGTATTGCTAACTCAAACATTGAAATGTAAATACTTATCTTTCAGTAAATAAGTTTCAAATAAGTAAAAAATAAAGTAATTAATGGTGATGACAATAGAAAAAAAAAAGCAATCACTGTGGGATGTGTCCATATCTCACACTAACAATAAATTTGTCTACATCTAGATTGTCATTAAGAAAATACTTTGTCAGTAGCTGAAATAACCTGGTTGGCAAGAACATCATATTTTGTATTTATTTATGTGTGTTACCAAATTTAACACTAAGCAAAAACCATTCTGTGAGAGAACCCATCCTTCTTTAAATTAGGCCTATGTGTAGTGACTTACATTAAGTCTGTAATAACTTTACGTAAAACTATGATAGCGTAGATGGTTTTAAATTCTTGTTTTGCATTCAATGAATATATTCTTGACCACCTTTCTTCTTCTAGGGGCAGATTCATTAAGAATTCATCGCATACGTCTTGTTAGCTCTTTTGTTCGCAGTGTTGTAGATAGTTACAATCCTGGGTTTAAAAACTGTCGCAAGGGTTCTATAAATTTGCAAGTATTAAAAATGTTTATAGTTGGCCAAAAGTTGTGTTATAAAATGCTAAAATAACAAAATTGTGAAAAACAAGAATGTTTCAGTTCTAAATGGATTTTGATTTTTTAAGTTATTTTACAATTTTATTTTGAAAACACACAGTTAACGTGAAAGAAAAAATGTGGTTAGTTCTTATAGAGTTTGAAATTACATTTTGCCACTGTTAAAGTGTAGTTTTTTTAAAAATATATTGAGTTTGTTTATTTTGTGAAAGAAAAATACATTTTTCATTCAACAAAGGCAGGCAGGTTTTCGGTACCTACTGTAATTTCATATTCACAATAAATGACAGTGTATTAATATGCAGTATTCTCTTCATTTAGTAATCCCTAATGTCAACAAATGCATGAGTGCGTGCGCCTTGCTGAAGGCCGACAGCCAGCGAAGCATCACAGTAACGTAATGGGAGAGATACATCAAACTGACAACCCCATAAGCTTCATTATGTCTTAAAACTGTAATTTGAATTGGAGTATTACTGGCGCCCGTATCATTTACCTAACCAAAGTAATATTTCAGTCAGCATATCCCGACCCGACTGCATCAATTATAACACCTAAACTTAAAAGTACAAAAAACTGTAGTCTTTGATAATTGTGACCAAAACATGCTGCGTATTGGCCGGTTTCCTTGGATATCTCCTGTTTTACCCACCCATTAGTCTTGCATCTCCATACCCCCCTCATGTCACCCCTAAAAGTCTTATCAGTACATTACCATAGGCATTCAGAGTTGCATAAGCCTTAACTCAACATATATTGTACAAAAATGGTTGCGTATGAATGTTGTAAATTTAACTGAATTGTAACATTGTATTAAGGTTGGTGTATACTAGTTTTTCTCAAATACTTGACATGTACTAAATAATGCCCTGCCTTCGGCTTGTAGGTATTCATACAAGACGAAAACACAAAGTTTTGAAGTAGGATCACATTGTGCTTTGAAATGGAAGTGCACACAAGGAGAATCTGGAATTTTTTATCACTAGGCAGAACTGTTTACAGGTCGTTAAAATAGACTTGAGTGCGGCCGGGATATTCTCTGTGCCCAACCTGTCATCGAAAGATAATCAGCCGACGGAAATCTTAAAGATGGGTGTATGTAATTAATACCTTTCAAATTCCTCTTCTTTCGTTCACTGATACCCCTCATCTGTCTCGAAATACAATGAATTTTGTAACATACTGAATTTTGCTCTGCACTTTTGTATTGAATGTGAGTAGTTCTTTGTTAAAATGTTTATTTTACTGTGAAACAATTTTATATAAGAAACAAATAATGTATATAAGCAGAAGAGTCCACATATGTACTGTAAGTAAATGAAGTTATTAGACTGAATGTTTTTCGTTTTATGAGGAGTTTAGTCTGAAAGTAGTTTCGGTCTCTCGAGCGTACAAATACGACTCTCTCCCACACTAATGTAACTAGTATCTATGCTAGGAGCGCCACTAACTTAAAAATTGCTCATCTGTATGCTCCCTATACACACTTATGTTGCTCGCATACTTAGGCTCGGCACAGCGCAGTGACTATGCCCCCCTGGTTCAGTTATATGGGAAATAAAATGGCTCCTGCACACTTAGGCGAAGAGCGGCGGAACACAGCGCATGCTGCTGCATGGAAAGTCTTCAAAACAGGCAGTCGGCAAAATCGCCTCACCGCTCGTTGTGTGCGAGGGTAAGCGCAGCCTCACGCATATGCCAACCATCTTCAGCAATTCTTGTACCCAGTATTCTCTGGTGTTCTCGGCCGATACATACGTTGGCAAGTTGGTAAGTGGCAGATCAGGCCTCAGGTGTAGTGCTGTCATTATTTCAAGTCAACTGTTGCGTTAATTGATAAATATGCTGTTCATACACTTAGCAATAGTTAATTTTACTAGCAATAAATAAATAATGAACAATTGGTGGCATTGTTTCAACAATGTGAAGCTGCATCTATAATTAATATTTCACTAAGGCCAGATTTATTAACCGCACAATCTGTACATTACAAAATTTTTTTGTACTTTTGCAAAGAACAAAACAAAATTCCCAAAGAAATTCCTTTTAAAACTACAGAGGTAGTTCTTACATGAATTATAACATATATGTTTGTGAAATTACAAGGTATAATCTATATTTGTGCTTGCAATAACAAAAAAATTGAATTTTAAATACTCATTTCGAATAAATAATGGTGCTAAACTTATTTATTGTATAACTTTTGAATAAATAGATTTTACATGGAGTTATTTTGGACAAAACAAACTTCGTGGATGCATTCAGATTTGAGCCCGCACCCTTGGTTTAAATTTTCTACATCTTACCCCTGGAATTTATTGATTGGCATATTATTTGGTCTGGTTTATATGTGCACATATACAGTTTAGTAAATCTCTTAGTTTTTTAAATTTTAAGCATACAATTAATATAAAAATTCCCTTTATTCCAGAATAATGCTTTCCAGAGGATGTGATTTTTGTATAGCTACGTCATGTCCGGCGGATCTATGATTTTCGTAGACTACAAATTTTTCCTATTTTTTTTACAAAGAAAATCCTAACTAAATCAGCACATAATTTTACAAGGAAAATTTTTATACATTAACAACAGCTTGTGAAGTTACAAAGAAATTCCTTGAAATATTTACAAAAAATTTTACAGCACAGGAACCGTTCGTATGTACAAGGAATTTCTTTGTAGTTATACAAACATTACTTTTGTTGGAAGGAACACACTAATGTGTCGCGGCGACGAAGATGTGACGCGGCGACGTCTGTGTGTGTGTGTGTGGCATCGCCGTTCGGGGCTTTGAGGTTATGTTTACGTGAAGTGCGCCGGATAGCGCAGTTTGATTAGAATTCATACACCATCAGTTAGGTTTTAACTTGAAGTGAGAGACTCAAGATTCGTCAGTAGTTATATTTATTTTCTTAGATGAACTACATTTCATAACGTGCGGTACCATTTAATATTGCACTTTGCATTTAAATTCAATTAGCCTTTCGAGCGACGCTTAGCTACCATGATTTTTCTGTCCGACTTGTTGTATGGGTTAAGTTCTGCCTTGTTGTATGGGTTAAGTTCTGCCCAGTTGTTAAAAAAAACTGACGAAAAGAAAAAAAAAATGTATATCAATAACAAAATTGTAGGACCTGTTTCACTGTTGGTACACTCGCAACACCCATCACCTCACTGATGCCTGTGATATAAAAAAATAAAAATTAGGAAATCACTGTCTATGTCCCTTCTAGTCACGCTAACGGACTCGAGGCATTCTCCCCCATCTGTCCCACACACGTCCTTCCTCTCGCGCCATCCCTCCCCTGCACGACTGTTAAATCATGGACGGTCATGGTAGCTAAGGTATCCCTCGGCGGAGTGATACAACAGACTCCAATTCTCCCAAAAGCAGTAAAATGACACTTAAACATATAAAAAAGGATTCCAAAATCTGAATTTATAGTTTTTACATTGAAATAAAATTATTTATCCACACAAATATAATAATTGGGGACATAAGGTGCATAACAGTGGAACTACTTTCGCGGCGCAATACCCTAAGCAACCCCCTGTGATGGCTGACCCACGTGCGTCAATAACCTACGTCATGGAGAGAATTCCATGAAGCAAGTGATCAACCACAACGTCGGCGCCAGAAATCCTACAGCCTGGAGAAGCTTGCAACACCTGCAGTTACTTACTTCACCAGGGAAAATTTAATATGCTTAAATTGCCAAAACTCAAAAATTAGTCAAAATACAAGAAAAAGTTATATCAACAAAAATAATTAAAATTTTACTGTGGTCAATTTGAAACCAAACAAGCCAGGAAAATAATCAAATGACTCTACTTTAAAATTCCTTGACTATTTTAATACTTAAATTTTGAAATGATGAATTTAAACTAAATATGTCCCCAGTTACTAGGTTATTGAATTCTGTTGTATCATCCCGGACACCTGACAAACTCACCCTGAAAACAGCATATAGCCTGTTACAAAAGATTTACATATAAATTTATATAAGAAAACAAAATTACTTTATAATTACTTAACCAAGATGGGGAAGTGGTTGAACACTTCACACTAAATTACAATAAGTGAATATTCACAGATTTGCCAGTGGTTTTCCCAGACTTCGGAGAGAGCAGTGCCAACAAATTGATATAACGCCATCATTCCGAAAGAGAATCAGTAAGTATTGATTAATTTTACTGTGATTTTTCGCTGATAAATTGTTTAAACTGCTCTTTCCGGAATCTGAGATAACCACCGGTAAATCTGTGGATAGGCACTTATTCTGATTTAGAGTGAAAATCTTTGTACTTTTATAAGGATTTGTAAAAGTACAAAAAACATACTTGTAAATTTTATTACAAACATATTTAAAGTGTAGGGAACCATTTATAAAAAAATGCAAAAAAATTCAATTAAAATGCAATATTTGAACTAAATTTCTTACATTTAACCTTGCATTTCTGCCTTCTGCATTGACAATTTGTTTAGCGAAAACACCAGAACAAGTTGCAATTGAATTTAAAAGGTTTCAACTTCGTCCTTCCATTACGAATTTGTGCGTCATTTGAAAGTGTCTTATTTATTGGTTTTGTTGGTATTGAGATGGGTTATTCTGAGGATACCGGCTATACAGAACAAAACAGGATGTCCAGAAACGATAATGTAATAAGCCCACCATGTGAATACTGAGCTAAATTGAAGAGGAAAGAGTTAGTGGCAAAAATGTTGTAAGATTACATTTTATGTACACAATGTGGCTACATACCATGGAGTAACTCCTCTTTGGCGCTATACAGATATCTTACTTTCGCTGGTCTATTTTATTATGGGTACTGGTTCAAATCCCGAAAAGTTGAAATATGAGTTTACAACTACTCGACGCAACATCAATGGATGTGGAGTGCAAGAGGGGACTTTCTCCATGCGGTGTTGCCACATTGTAAGTGTAAAATGTACAACATTTTGCCACCAACATTAATGTCTAATTTAGCACAGGATTCTCGTGGTGTACACGGCATGAAAGTTTCTAAACATTCTGTATATATGGCTGTAACAGTGCCAACAATTTTTCAAACCTTACTTCAGTCTTGCGAAAGTACTGTAAATGGTTCTTTTTTATATTTTCTGAGATCAGCAAACAGGTGACGAAATTCGCAGTAAAATTCTTTCTTTGAAATTATATCATACCTGCCTTGTGGTCGTTGTAACTCTTCTCTGCGCCCAAGTGTGTGGGCTCTCCCTGCGGGCAACTTTATACAGGCAACATTCTTGCGCTCTTAGTCTGTTTCGTATACCTTTTCTATATTTTAATGTCTCTTCTGTGAAATGTGCTTGGAGATTTAAACCTACCTGGGTTCCTGGAAAAGCAGGCTCTCCCAATCTTTTTTACAGACACTCTTCTCGGAAGTGAACTGCCATATATTGAATACTTGTATTTTAAACTATAAAAGCAGTCTATAGGCTAATGATTCGTAATCAAACTGTAAAGAGTTGGTGGAAAGAATCAGTCATCACAATGAAAGATAATTTGGCCTAATACGTTGATTAAGAGCCACTTACGAAAATGTATCAAATATGCTGGCATTTAGTTCACTGTATCATCACTTCAGTTGTATTAAAAGAAAGAATTGTTATAAGAGGCAGACAGGGTGTTTGTGCATGGCAGATGAATTGTTCAACAACCTTCCACGGTGCTTGCAGGATATCTGTTTTAAAACATAAATATGTATGAAAACAGTGGCGGCTTGTGTCAATGGGTGCATGGGAACGTGCCCTCCCAAATAATTTATACATCACAGTAAATAAATATAATTATTTTAAAATTAATTTTTTATATTTAAATATATAAAATATTTGAATTTATTTACTGGTACCATATCAAAAAGTTATAAATAGCATCCTCATAAATTAGGCACAGAAAATGCTTTTCCTGAAGCTGCGCCACGCTGGTGGCACAGGGCATGGGCAGCCTGCATCTACTGCACTACACATTTTCTCCTGGCCGGGAACACACGAAAAGGCTCGAAGATGGCCGAAGTCCGGTGGTATTTGGGCACACGCAGCCTACACCTACATCATTCACCATTCAGATTGTGGTTCAGATAGCACGACGAGAGCTCAATAGATAGAGGGTGTGCATCTTGATCGACAGCGCTGCCACTTATTGTTCTCCTTCAGTACAATTACACACATTTTAAAAAGTCACTGTTGGTTGCTACAAAGTAAGACACATTTATACAGTAATGTGTACAATACTGCAGAATTATTCAAATTTGATATATATATATATATACATACATACACACACACACACACACACACACAATTAGAACATTTCCTTTGCCATGGCTTTGTTCAAAAGAACAAAATAAAGAGCATCAAATATATTTTCTAGGTGCAATCAATCTATCGAGATCAACTTGGAAATTAAGAGTCTTGACGGGAGTCTTAAAATCCAAAAATTTCATGTTGTAACTTTGATCTCAAAATTTCCGTATTATACAGCATCAAAACTTTTATCAGATGGTATATTGTTTCATCATTTCCCCCATTGTAAAGGGTTTAAAAAAACTCGAAAACAAAAACTTTGTACGTACTTATATGTTCTCATGTATCATTAAGTATATCACTTCATAACTTAAGAATTAATAGCAAAATCTTATTCAAATTTTTATGACACGTAACTTTATATAGATCTGGACACCAACAAAAAAATCGGAAGACTATAAATTTTCTTCCTTAATTGTATAGAAATTGTTTTCTGTTTGTATGTGTGTTTGTGTAGGCCTACAGAATGAAAAATTAAAAAGTTAGTCAATGAGAAATTTTTTTATTAATATTTCTTGGGGGATGACAGAGCTAGTTGTTCATTATGAGCTGAATTTTCTGGCTTTTAGCGTTAGATAACTCGCTCTACCTGCAAGCCAAGACATCTGACTGGCTCTAGAGGTTCCGTTATCTTTAATGACTGAAAGTTCTGTCAGGTTAGGATAGCAAATAACATACATTCATTCGTTTCGTGAGCAGATTTTTTCCTTCCCTTATCCTAAACTAGCCCTGGTGTGCAAACATGTCTTGTGGCCATGTGATGTGTTGTATCTAGTTATTGATTTTAGAGCAAAAATTTCGTTAAAGTGTGTTTTTTTGGTTAACATTTATTTGTATGGATGGTAAAACACCAAAAGACACAATACAGATAGGGTACGAGGGAGGGAGATAAATAGTGTGTTGAATATATTCCAGTACTTTTCGCATTAGTATTATTACACAATTAATGAAGCATTCAAAGTAACCAGTTGTTCTAAACGAACCATTTATGCTCTTAGGAAAAAACAACATCAACGTGGTACTTTAACTAACCTGCGAAGTTGAAACCGAAAATGAAAGGCAAACAAAATTACCCTAAATAAATACAAGGCCATGATCTATCATTTCTGCTTGTGCAATAGTTTTTTTTATTAAATATGCATTATTATTAAAATTACTTAAAATAAATTATATAAAATTTTGTAAATTAAACATTTAAAAATAATTTTTTTTTTGTTTTTATATATGTCAACTAGTAGCCTGCAACATTGTAATACACCGTGAATGTTTTCAGTTTGGTATATCGGTTTTAGTGTCTTACGAGCCATTATGCAAAAACAATGATAGCTAAAAAATTTTCATACGTATATGTCATATATGTCTAAAATAAAAGTAACAATGTCTGGTGCAGATATAATAAGTAAAATATGACTGAAAACTACCCCCTTATAACTTCTTACCTGTTGGATGCAGTAAAATAAGTAAGTGATATGGATGACACTAAATTTGCATGTAGTGTTCTCGTAGGTATTCGTCATAGTCAACCAGACTTCATGCACTGATCGTCTAATCCTTTTTTTGTGAAAATGGAGTAAACTGAAGTTTCTTTCTTTTTGTTTTGCAAATCAGAAAATTATTTTATATATGCAGCAGTATGATAAAGCCAATTTCAGCCATTCTTAGATAGCCAATAACATGTTTTGATAAATGGGCTATATTCACAAAACATTTTGTTGAAAATATGTTTTAAAGCGTAAGAAAATCATTTTAAGATATATAAACTTGAGTTTAAAACTTTTGAGGAAATTATGGTGCAGCATGAGTATAAAAATATAAGTGTTTTGCTTGTGATGCAATATTTCATTTACAATAAATTTTGATGCACATTTCATTGAGTTGGTTCTCAGCCACAGTTATTTCCTAAAGTAATGTATCTTCTTCAGTGAAATGAAATACAGTGAAGAATCACATGTTTTATAAAAAAAGAGCACAGTTTGTGTCTTGGTTTATCATTTTTTATTAACTTCAGATAAGAGCAGCATGAACCTATTAAGTTAATGTTCAAATGTTTAGTATGGTTGATTTCAAGAATTGTATGTGTATAATGCAAGAATTGAGCAATTTTGCAAACATATTAAATAGTAATAAAAGTATTAATAACAACTTGTAATAGACCGACTGCCCGATGCCAAGCTGTAGTCTCCTACTCAATCCCCTACCAATCCCTTCCTAAACCTCTCCGTCACCAACTACTCCAAAAGTAAATTCCTCTCTCTCACAGATCTCCTAAGCAATGACTGCCTATCCTGTTCTGTTCAGGTTCTCCTCACTTGGATCTTCTCGCTGTTATTCCCTCTTCCTCTTTATTTTGTCTCCCTCTCCGTTAACACCCAGTACATCCTGACCAGCCTTTCCACTTTTTTACTTTCCTTTCCTTTGATGAGTTCCACCCCAATTCCTTCAGCATCACAGATGGCAGATACTTCCTACATCTTCTCCAGTTAGCTCTTGCCTTCTACAAGTATCCTTCACCCACCTCACTGCCCATCTTGGTACCTTCTCCAGCTCCTGCACCTCTAATTTCACATCCCTCTGTACTGCAGCGTACTCTTAAGGCTGAGCATCAGTCACCATAGTGGATTATTTTATTTTTCGAACTTAGGAAATTCTGAGGAGAAATATGTGAAATTTGTTACTATAATATCAATTATATTTACCTTGTGCTACAATAAGAGCATTGCAAATTAACTTTTAACACATATTTCATCTGCAATCAGTCTAACAAATTAAGAATATAAAAAATTGGGTGAAGTGATAACGGCTTAAATATATGTTAACAGTTGAACTGCGATGCTTTTATTGTAGCGCAAGGTAAATGTAATTGAGGGTCCTCTCCTCTGCCGTGAGCTCGACTCCATTCCCGGTGACAGTGCGCTCCCTTTGTCCAATGTTTCCTTGTTTTCTTTCTATGTTGTTGTTGTCTTAATTATCTTTTGTTAATTTTTATTTTTTATTTTTATGTTTATTTTTATGTTTTATGTGGTTTTTATGTTGTTTTTATGTTGTTTTTTTATGTATTTGTGTTCCCCTGACTGTTGTTTGTTTATGGGGGTAAATTTCAAGGCCTTCGGGCTGTTTTTGCCCTCTGTAAATTTGTTGTAAATAAATAAAATAAATAAATAAATTATAACAGTAAATTTTACATTTTCCTTCTCAGAATTTCATAAGTGCGAAAAATAAAATAATTCAATATGGCGACTGATGCCAAGCCTTAACGTTGGTCTTACCATTGTAATACACACCTTTTCTTTCACCTCACTACTAACTCCCTTTAATACCCTTTCCAGCATTCCTAGAACTCATCTCCCTTTAGACACCACTCTCTCTATGTGCCTTCTCCACCCTAAGTCACTCTCCACAGGGTGGCCACAGACCTAGAAAACAGGGAATTGTCAGGGAATTTTGTGGGAGGTGAGGAAAAAGTTTCTCATGTAGGCCTACTATATATTGAAAAAGTATAATGGTGGATCTGTAGTGTCAGTAAAGTCATTAAATGTTTGTTTTTAAACAATTGATCACAGGATGGAAGAGTGTGGTTAAGTAAGTCCAGTGTATTTGAGTTTTATAATTGTAAGCATCATAGCTAAGACACAAAGTTAAATGTTAACATGCATGTACAAGTTGGTGTACTGTGCCAGTATCTCGAAAATACATTTAAGAGAAATAACCCATTACAATTAACTGAGTGGAGAGATTTTGGATGGCTCATAACAACTATGATCTTGACAACCAATGTGGGGTAAATGATGTGTATGGAGCAGAACTGGACTGCAAGAGTAGATGAAATGAGAGTTCCCTAAAAACCAGCACCCATGACGACAACACAATTCCAACATGGGAAAATCAAAACTGACCCAGTCAGGGATCAAACCAAGATTACCTTTATTGGAGTCTAGTGAGCTGATCATCTACTTCCACTACCTTTGAAGTTAACTGTGTTATGTCTGTAACGTGCAGAGGTAAACTTGATAACCATTTACTTTAGTGTCAGTGCTGGCAGTATTTATAACAAAAGAATACAGATACATATATAATATGATTACGAATGTTTGCAAATGTTAAGCTGTGAAATACAGAGCAAGGAGACACTACGGTAACACGTTGAACTGATTTGGGGGGACTCTGGCTCAATCCCTGGCTTCGACTATCCTGATTTCGGTTTTCCGTAGTTACCCGAAATTTCTCGAGGCGAATGCTGGGATGGTTCTTTAAAAAGGCCATGGCCGACTCCTGTCCCAGCTGTTGTCATTGTACCTAGTTGTGTGTCACAGTCTCCAACGACTTCACTCTTGATGAGACGTAAAGCCTACTTACCTTTAAACCCTAAAGTGTGAAACATTTCATAGGGCGAATTAGGTATTACTGAATACGAATTTCGTACAATCAGATAGTCAGGGAATTTTTTTACTATGTTCCCTTCTTGGTCACCATCTTGACTCCGACTGTGTTGCCAACCCCGGCACCACAATTACTGTACACTACACTTCTCCCTACTAAATTTTTACCTACCCTTGTGTTCATCTCCCTAACTCCATAAAGAATGTTTAGGCTACCACTCCCATCGTCTTGGCGGATGCCTCACTCTTCCACTGCACCTTACAGTTTCATATCTAAAAGTGGGTGTCGCTGTTGTTTCCTCAGCGAAGCTTAGGAAATCTTCTCCCTCACTGTCTTCTCCTGTGCATGAAACTCTTCTAAGTCTTCTCTTTGGCAGGTTTTCAACTCCTTCAGTTGGTAGTTGCTCTGGTGCGTAATCTGCTTCACCCCCAGCTGCTGCTCCTGAAGTTGGTCATACTGGTGGATATGTTTCTCCACTGGATGCCAACACCCTCCCCATTGTTCTTTCTCCCTGGGGTTCCCTCTTCAATGCTCTTTCTCCCTCTACATACTCTTATAGGCGACTTTACCGTAAAGCCCAGTACACACGGGCATCTTTCTTGTACAAGAAGGTGAACACTTTCTAATTCACCTCAACTTGTAGCGAACTTGTGTCGTGTGAACGGCCACAGAGCATACTAGTGACTAGCATACAAGTACTTGTGTACTAGCTAGTGCGGGATAGGGACGGTTCTAGTTTTCACTATCTTTCTTGTACTAGTCTATTATAAACAAACCATTTTTATGCACGCGCGAATGTTACTGAACAGAATAGCTTACAAATGTGAAGCATTTTTGAACAAATAGTTTCTTAGCTGAACAAAATATGCTATTAAAGGAATATTTATTGATCGTGCGTCATGTCACTTTACATCTGGATATAATTAACTAGAGACAATAATTCCATTTTTACATTTATAGCTTATTTTTGGTGCAGGTACAATAAGTATTGCACTTATTACCTCCAATACTCGAAATGCACCCTCAAAAATGTATCCAAAATTTTATTGGTGTACACCTGATTGTACAAGAAAGTTGGCCATGTGAACTAAACAATCAATTTGGTAGGATACTAGCTAGAACGCTAGCTATTGTTCTCTTTCTTGTACACATTTGATGTTCACTTTCATGTACAAGAAAGATGCCCCTGTGTACTGGGCTTAAGTGATCTAGGTGATAGAATCTTACCAACTGTCCCACTTTGACCCTGTATGTCACTGGTCTGACAACTTTTTAAATATATACGGGTAGCCATCTGGTCTGTTCTCCACGAACACACCGTACTAACACGGGGTCCTGCACTCCAAACAGCGTTTCTTGTCGTGATATTCTGCTAAGTTTGGCTTCACCAACCTCTTAACCCCCGTCTCCGAAAAATTGACATTAACTCAATCGCCCACTCGACAAGTATCTGGCCACGATACTTTTGACTTTTGAGGCATACTATGCCTAGACAACTGGCAAGCTGTGCAACTCTTCACTCTCTTTAAATTTTCCCTGTCCATTCTTGGCCACCAAACAAAACTTCTCCCCAACATTTTCATCCGAACCACTCCTGGGTGATCTTCATGCAACATTTGTAAAACTGAGGTTCTTAGCACTTGTGGGATTACCACACTATCCGCCCACATTGTACAGTTGTCTTATACTCACAACTCATCCTTTTTGGACGCATACAGTTACATACTGGGTTCACTAATGTGCTGTGGCTATCTGTACATAGTATACTGTTTGACAGTTTTCAAAACTGCATCTTGTTTTGTCTCCTCAGCAATTTCTGCCGTCCTGACTGGCAAGTCCTTAACAAAGCTGTACCTGGAAGACTAGGTGTTCCAAGGTCTGTGTTTTTGCCAACGGCAGTCTTGACAACACATCTGAATTATCCATGTCTGGCCCTTTCTTGTACTCTATGGAATAGTCATATGTGGAGAGGATAAGAGGTCACCGCTGTAACCTGGCTGCTGTCAAAGATGGAACTGCCTTCTTAAGTCTGAGTATAGTAGTCAAGGAACCATCTGTGCAGAGTGTGAAATGGTTCCCATAAAGGAATTTGTGAAACTTCTGCACCACAAATATAATGCCTGAAGCTTCCCTCTGTAACTGGCAATAACCCTGCTCTGCTTTAGACAGAGTTCTTGATGCAAAGAAAATAGGTCATTCTGTGCCATCTGGGAGTCTGTGCGATCTGGGAGTCTGTGCGATCTGGGAGTCTGTGCGATCTGGGAGTCTGTGCGACAGCACCCGCCCCCACACCATATTGCGAGGCATATCCTACTACAATTAGTGGTTTCCAAGGGTCAAAAGATATCAGCACTGGAGCCTAAAGAATTCATTATTTATTTATTTATTTTTAATAATTGCTGACACTGAGAATTCCATAGCCACGTTGTCCCTTGCATTAACAAATTGTACAATAATTTCAACTTGCCCGACATTCCAGGAACAAATGTAGTATAGAAATTAATCAGCCCCAAGTAGGCCTTTAACTGTGTGACTGTGGTTGGTACTGGAGCATCCTATATTGCCTCCTGTAGGTCATTTGCTGGCCTAATGCCCTCTCCACTGATGTAGCCCTACGATTTAACCTCCTTTTCCAGAAAATGACACTTTTTTTTTAATCACCTGTAATCATTGTTCCTGCAACCTCTGCAGCACTGCTTCTAATTTTGTGGTACCTTCCTCTGCTGAACCTGCCAATATGAGGATATCATCCAAGTATGCCACCACTCCTGAGATGCCCAGTAAAACCTGTTCCATCACCGTTTGAAATATGCCTGGCGTGCTAGACAGCCCAAAAAGCATTCTCCTATGTCAGTATAAACCTCTGTGTGTATTTACTGTCACCAATTCATGGGACTCCTTTTTTTCTGCCAACTGCTGGTATGGACTTGACAAATCCATCGCTCTAAACACCCTACCATTAGCCAAAGATGCAAACACATCATCAATACAAGGAAGAGGCTGGTGTGCTAGTTAAATTCTAGGGTTCACAGTGTAGTTTTAAAATCAGCACATATCCTTACCTCACCGTTTGACTTTTATACCAATACCAGTGGGCGTGCCCAGTTGCTGTGCTGTAGGCCACCTTTTCCAAAATGTGTTCCTGCATCAAGTACTGCAGCTCTTGCTTCACTTTCTCTTTTAGTGCATTGGGTACCATTCTTGCCTTAACTCTTTCGCTGTGGGACAAAATATTTTTAATTATTCCATGTCAACGTAAAAAATAAAAAAAATAAAATAATTTTTTTTTTATGAATACTTAATTTTTTGTTATTTTCAAGTGAGAAAACTATGTAACTAGGTTTTGCAGAGTAATTTAATTTGGTATTCAACTAAAGTAGAATGATGCTAGTTAGCGATATTTTGTGTATTTGACTTAAGTTGAACCTCAAAGTTAAGGAGTTAAGGAACACCGGTTCAACACTCTCCTTGAGGGCGAAGTTAGCTTCAAATTGTTTTATTTCCCCGTAGGCCCCATGAAATATTTCTGCATACTTATCCAGTAATTGCTGTAACCCTTTTTCCTAACAAACTCATCACCATTCATTCCATTCTGTCCCTGATCCACAGACACTGCACTGATGTTATTCCAGTCCAAGTGAATATGTTCTAGACAATCACGTCCTAGCAATGATGGAAGTCGCTGTTGGCCCAAATCCACCACCAGAAGTGGGAGTTAATGTAGCTGGTACTTATGTCGGATGTTCACCTGAACTCTCCCCCCCCCCCCCCCCTTAACTGATAGGAAGTCCCCAAAATAAGTTTGCAGCTTGATATTTGAGCCCTGCAGGCGTAAGTCTGTCCAATTGGCCTGATATGTTTCATTAGACACCAATGTTACTGCTAACCTGTATCCACTTGCATCACAATTGGTTTACCTTCGACTTGAATCGCTACCTGATAGCCTACTGAAGCCACCATATTGGTGGTGTTATGCAGTAAGGATGTTACCAACAATACGTGAATTTTTCTAAAAAATAATTATAACTTCCTAGATTTTCATCCAATAAAGCTACATAATATTTCACTATACAGTTTATATTTAATTATTTTTGTAACACATAACATATGCAACATTAACTTATGTCTAAAAACCTTCAATAGAAAACAGATTTGCATGTTGATATTGCCCGTACTGCATAACATCATTGATATAATGCTGCACATTGAACAAGTCAAAACTGTACTATGGTCGTTTGTTTGTTTATTTAGTTTTCTGAGGCTGTGAACTCTGTGCCAGTGTTTTGCAGTGTGTGTACTTTGTCAGAACTTTCACTCCGGCGTAATTTTGAACTTTCCCGCCGCCGCCACGTGCTTTGGCTATCCTCGGACAGCTTCGGTGCTGCTTGTGCCCCTTCCTTGACTGCCGCCTTCCCCTCTCCTTCCCCTTCTCCCGTTTGTAAGCCCTGCTGGCTTGCTATGGGTTGTGGGTCAGTATCAGCTAGTTGTTCCCCCGATGCGCATCTATCTGTCCTTTTGACGCTTTGACGGTCGTTGTGTCTTTGGTATGTTGACTTTTGAGTTTTGTTAATGTTAATTAAGTTCCTTTGAAATTTTTTGCTTCTTCCGAACTGTGATTCACGTGTTTACTTCAGGTTTTTTCCTTACTATTTTGGCAAAGGGCGCTGCCAGGGAGTCGAAGGGACCGAGACGAATGACATGGTATGCCCCGTTAAACGTGTGATGTTTGGTACTTGAGTATTGTTATAGTCTTATGGGTGAATTTGAACAATGTGTGTTTTTAATAATCAATTAATGTCATTGTCTTGTATGGCTGTTGCAATGAAAATCTAAATTATATGCTTGAAATCAACCTGTATTTGTTTCGTTGTAATTTTGGGAGAGGTATGGGGTCTCCTCGGGATTAGCCCAACTTGTTCCTGCGATCTATCACAGTACAAGTTGATCACTGTTGCCACTCCTATGCTCACTTGTTTTCTATTCCATAACTCTGCACACCAATGCCAACTTCTGCATGCAACATTTCCCGGCCAAATCATGTATTTTTGAACATGTATGACACTTATACTGCAAGTATTGGCATGCTGCAGCTATGTGCTTTTTACTGCCACAACGGTAACATTTTCTCTGATCCCCAGTATGCCTTGACGTCACCACTCCTGGGAAAGTTTACTTTGTATTCGCACTTTACACACTACTGGTACCGACGGAGGAACCTGCAACAACTACTACTGTTTTTCTGCTTGCTCTGTAGTTGTTGCCAATACATAAGCTTGGTCCAGTATGTACTCAGCTTCAATTAATTTTTGCTGAATGTTAGGGTTGCATAGACCACTATCAAATTGGTCCCTTAACGCCTACAGCAGAAACGTGTCAAAATTGCACGTCTCTGCCAAATGCTTAGTGGCGACTGAAAACTCTGCTATTGATTTGTTCTGTTCTCCTTCTGCTCACGCCCATGGAACTTGAAACATTCTGCAACCACCAGGCTTTTTAATACTGTAATGCGTTTTCAGGATCTCTTTTAGGTCAGCGAAGTCTTGTCTCCCGGTTCCTCTGGGGACACCAAGTCACACAAGACACAGAATGTGTCCTTACCTATAACCACAATAATACAGCCACCTGCTTATTTTCCTGTACTGAATTCGCATCAAAATAGTGTCATAACCGTTTCAAATACGTCCCTATATTATCCGACCGTTCCTCGAACTCGCCCATTCGTCCATAAGAAGCCATAATTTCTGCTTTCTACGCACAGGTTACTTAAATCCTCGTCGCCAATGTTATGTTCCCTGCTTGGTCGCCAGCTTGACTGTCTTGCCAACCCCGGCACCACAATTGAGGAGTTGGCTGAAATAATGACTTCAGTGAGCTCAGACCTTTCTTCCATTAAACAGTTTTTCTTGTTCCGTATTGTCCGTAGGAGATGTACACAAAATTTTATAAATATCTCACTTCTTTGCCAAGTTTGAATTTTTGTCTTGACCTGGACTGATATCACTATCCTATAAATAATTGTTGTGTTATCTTTGACTCTGTGTATAGTAAATATTATAAACTTGTGTAATGTAAGTAGCTACTAATTATTGGTAGTAAGAAAAAATCACATGAGTTAGATGGTAAAACAAAACAAGAACAAATTTCTCCTAAACATAAACCTGCCATTATTTCTTAATGCCATTTTCTTACTAATGCCTTTATTCCAGTCTTATGCCTCAATTACTGTACACTACAATAACTGTCAGGGAATTTCATCTACAATTTTCTGTGGCCATCCTGTCTGTAACAGTATGCCTAGATACTTGTATTCTGAAGCTTCCTCTATCTCAGGGACGAAGCCAGGGGGGGGGGGTCCATGGGGTCCAGACCCCCCCCCCCCCTTCAAAACACATGACTTTTTTAATTTAATCTAATGATTATAAAAGTAAAAATAGATGGGTTTATTGTTAATCTACAGCACAGATTCAGCCAAAATAGAGAATTTTTGTCTGCGATTGAAGTGCTTCTTCCAAAGAATTGTAACCCCAGCAATGTAGAGATGCTAAAAAAACATGAAAATTTACTATGAACACAGAATTTCCGACATCGAAATTGAAGCAGAGTATGTATTTTGGTGTCAAAAGTTTTTAGAGAATCTTTTCAACTGTTATGTTTTGTGATGTAGTTTTTGTCAGTGCACCTTTTACTAGAAATTTTTACAGGCACATATTACAGAAATGCTATTGAATAAGGCAATGAATAGCCAGCCTTTCTTGGAAAGATTTTATAAAAATATTTGATTTTATATGTTAATAATTTGTACAATATTTGGTTGAATTTATTAAACATCGCGTCAGTAAAACAAATGCCAAATTAATGTAACTTTATTAACTTACTCAAGTGTGTACTTATTGTGTGGATTGTGGAGAAAGGGGTACATGGACTTAATCTAATATACAATGAAAAGAGAAGAAAAGTAACACAATTCCTTGATATTTTACCAACTGAAGGTACTCAATTTTTCAACACAGAAATGGCTTAAATAGCACCATTTTGTACCTAGAAATCCAACATTTTCTGGGGGAGGGCCACCCCCCTCACCCCGCTTTAAAAGGGGAATGCGTGAATGTTGGACCCTCCCCCCCCTTATACTCAAATCCTGGCTACGGCGTTGTCTATCTCCTGCCCTTCCCATCTGTACTTATTATCAGTGGTATTCCTACAGTCACAATTTCAGTGAAGTAATTGTATCAGGATTGGTGCAATCAAGCCCAAGAAAATTATTTTCGTAACTTTCCCCCCAAAAAAAAAGTGAAATTCTAAACACAATAACCTGTGCTAAGAGTTTAAAATATGTAGTCATACCAGCTTCAAAAAATTATTCACGGTAACTAAACAGTAATAGAAAATGAGTTAGTATAGCAGTAGACTTATTTTTACAAGTGGACATGCTTTGTAACCAAATAAATTAGGCCAAAGATGTAGTTGTACTAAGCACATAAACTTCAATTAAATTTATTATCTTCTTACTCTGAAGGAAACTTAAAGAACCTTGTACATTAATGAGAGCTAAGTACCAGTCACAAAATTTTTAACACTAGGTATTTGCTGTAATTATCGTATACAGTTTATACGTTATCAAATCCACAATTGTGACATGTTACTGTCTTGAAATTGTGCTTTTATTGCACTGGAATAATTTCTGCACGAACAGATCTACAAGCAAGCAATCATTATTCAAAATACAAAGCTGAACAGTAAAAAGTGTTTTAATAATCACAAGGTTACCAAAGTGTGCCAATAATTGCTGACTTTTAAGAATAAACTTAATTTAGGCAATACACCCATCAATTGGATGCTCACTCGATTCGCAATACAATTTTGTAGACCTAACCAAAACACAGGTTATTTTTATTTGCTGTTTCTATTGTCCAGTACTAGCAGCGTACATGCTCAAAGAACTTACATGTAGTAAAAATGTGTTCATAATTTTATTACTGTACTGTTTACCTTACTTAACAAAATTACAACACTAAATCCACTGTACTGTACACACATGCTGCATGAAACCTTGGAGATGTAAATTTTCATTCCATACAGCAAACAAATATACAGAGCTGTTACACACAACCCTTTCATTATGATTTTATTGGGTGTAAAATTTATCTTGTAATGTATGGACACTTTTGTTGATATGATGTTGACACTAGTATTATTTTTAATGTCATGTGTTATAGATTTATTTTTCTTGCATTAAATTACTGTTTTTTTTTTTTTTTTTTTTATTTTT